>SNQJ01S0152785.1:19571-37034 GCA_010110895.2 Picea sitchensis | reverse complement strand
TTTTCATTTGTTTTATATGCTCATAGTTTTAATTAGTTGTAGTTTGTTTTTGCTTATTGTTTTATTGTTTCTTTCTCTAACCTTTTACCTCACAGCTGTCATGCCTAGCAGAGCCCAACTGGGCATGTAAGCACTCTTAATTTGCTCACACAGTGACGAATTGGATGCAAACATACGGGTCCACATGGGTGCCGAAAATTCCAAATTAGAGTGACATGTGGCACTCTATCATGCTTCCACATCACCATGGTAAATTCAGCATGATGTCACCTTGTGCCAAATCAGTTGTACGGTTGGTCCACGTGTCACCTTGCAGGTTGGCCATGTGACATCCCCATTTTTCCTTCTGTCGTGTTTCTTGAAAAATTCAAAAGGCCATAACTTCCTCATATGATGTTCATTTGAGGAAATTCACCTGCGATTGGAAATATCTCGTCAATCTCTACACAATAGAGTCACTTTCATTAGCATTTGAGAAGACCAGTTTTTTATCATTATGGATACTCCTAGATCAATAATAAAGGTTGAAATTAGTTAATAAGGCCTATTTAATATATGTGAACAAGTCAATGTAAGAAGACCCAATAGAAGCTTCCACTTATAGAAAGATCTTCCTCTAGAATAATATTTAGATGATAGAATTAGAATAAATAAGAGTAGGTGGCATGAGAGAGCTTGTCTTGAGAATTATTGCAATAGAGATCTGCTATGTTGGAGGTTACCCCCTCAAAGAAGCAAGTGAACATTGTTTTTTTTAATAAAGGTATTATTTCCGGTATTTTTATTCTTAATATTTTGTTGTTCCATTGATATATATTGAATATTCCTATTTCTGCATATTATATTACATCTGGTACCTTTTACATCATAATTGAGAAGGTTTCCACAAGCATTACAAATTGATTTCATCAATGAAGGGAAAGGTTGAGGATCTAGACTCGAGTTATTACTAAGGGATTGGTGGTTAGATAAAAAAAAATTGGGAAACAACCACCCCACAAAGAGGTTTACAATAGGGTGGGTGCAAGCTAATAATGGTCTCTCATGATGCATTAGTGGAAATGCAAACATGGAAAAAAAAAAAAAAATATGTTAACTTAGAGGAATTATTCAAGGTACTTTTACAATGAATTTGAATATGGTGTAAAAATATGAAACGTAGGAAATTAAATTACCTTTCCAAATATATAAAAAAAAATTATAGAATTGTGAATAACTATGTGAAATTTGAGTTTTTCTAATAGTGGAATGTTATTTT
Organism: Picea sitchensis; assembly: GCA_010110895.2. Lineage (NCBI taxonomy): Eukaryota > Viridiplantae > Streptophyta > Pinopsida > Pinales > Pinaceae > Picea > Picea sitchensis. The sequence goes on along the minus strand of SNQJ01S0152785.1, from coordinate 35,776 downwards.
TCAAGCAAAATATAATATATATGTCTCTGTTAGTGCAAGTGTTGAGTACCTTAACGATGTAATTTCCTTAAAAAAAAATGTATAATTGTAGAGAACCCATTGTTCTAGTGTGGGGTATTTTTTCAGAATTCATAATATTAATTTTATATTTTTTTTTAAATTATGAAAGTCAATATATCCTTGAAATTACAATGCCTTTTGTTAGTGCAAGCTACAAGGCTCTTAACATTATCAAACGATTTTTTTTAGATTGTAGATCTCGGTCTCTTCTAGTGCAACGTATAGCTTATTTTAAAAATGGTCAAGCTAATAAAAAGTTATAGCGGAAATAAAAGAGGTATGTATTTTAGGATTTTTATATATGTCAAGACAAAACTAGATTAAAAATAGTAAACAAAATTAATTTTAAGAAAATTATGTATTTGGAATTTGCATAACCAACTCTATATGTGTTTGTGATTTCATCGACAACGGATTTGTGTAACCTATAAAAAAAATAAAGTAAAAAATAGAGCTATTGAGAGATATTCATAAAAATGGAGGTTTTAAGGTATTTGCAGACCAAACCACTAGGTTTGTCATCCCAAACCTAAATCCAAGGAAACCAAATTAGCAAACACATACGATAGAGTTGTCATTCATTCCCCAAAAAAAATTGAATTGGAAGGAATGTGTGCACGTTCCTAAATAATGCACATTATTAGGAATAGGAACGCATGTGCATTCATGTTAACACAAAATCTCTCTCTCTCTCTCTCTCTCTCTCTCTCTCTCTCTCTCTCTCTCTCTCTGATTTCTCTCTCCCTATCTCTCACTCACTCATGACTCCCCCCGCCCTCTCTATGTCCCCTCTTCCCCTCTCTCCATGTCTCCCTCTTCCCCTCTCCATCCCTCCCTCATTGTTCACCCCCTCTCTCTCTCCTTCTGTATCTCTATCTCTCCTTCTATGTATATATATATATATATATACCCCACTCACTCTATGTAATGTCCATTTTCCAAATGATATCTCTGAGAGATTGATGTAATATCCTAAGTGATTTGCATAGGCTATATTCAGTGAAAAAATGGGGTTAATTAATTATTTAATGTCATCGGAGCAGAAAAAGTAACTTTTTAAAAAAATTGATGTTGAGTAATTAATTAAAAGGATGTTTTAAGTGACTAGAGTTTATAAAGTCACTTTACTTTATTAAAAGGGTAAAGGGGTTCGAAAATGGTTAACAAGGAATTAAAAGGAGAATGAGGGTGCCCTCTCTCATTGTTGGCCCTTGGGTATGGAAGTAAGAGAAGATTAAGGCAGAAAAGGCAAAACATGAACTATGCGGAAGACACATTGACTGATACTGGGTTGAAGTGAGCAAAAGAGCAGAAAAGGAGTGAAGTAAGAAAAATAAAGTTGTTGGACAAGGGGACCGAAGATGACAGATCAGCGAGGAAGAAGGATCATGGACAACTCAGCAAGCAGAAAAATCCATCGTTGGATTCTTTGGAGCACCGCGCGAGAAGGAAGGAAAGACAGGTTGGTGAAGCCCTGAAAACATGGGTCAAGTTGACCTAAGGTTTTGGTATCTAGGGTTTTGACACTTAGGTATCGGCCTAAGGTTGTCGGTGAGTTATTGTGATGTATAAATAAAGGTCAAGAGGACCTGGGATGGGTGAGATAAGATTATGTGTGATGAGGAGAGATTGTTATTGAGAGAGAATTATTGTATTGTGAGAGCAGTATGTATTCTAAGATATTCAGCTGGGTGCAAAGATCAACCCTGCAGCTAGGTGCGCAGGGAGGGGAGAGAAAGAGAGAAGAAGAATAAGATCTGCTAGCTAAGAGCGTAGACAAGAACTATATGCTTCACCTTAATATATTATAAAGCATAGTTATGTGGACGTAGCCCTAGAGAGAGGGTGAACCATGTATATCTCGTGTTATGTGTGATTGATGTTGTGTTCTTTGTCATTTGATATGTTGCTATTGTGATAATGTGCTAGATCTGAGATATAACTTGTGCAGTAGGTTGTAGGAAGATAAAGAATACTAAGTTGTTGCGCGTTGTTGCTTTGAATCAAATTTTTCATTCCTTCTGGTTGTAGACACCTGTGTCCTGCAACCCCCTATAGCTACTTTGGGTGAGACTGCATATGCCTCACAAGTGTTGTCGAAAGGGCCAGTAGTTAGGGCTTGTTGGTGCGCTCTTGGATTTGAACCCTGGGTCTGCCCCTGTGCCAACAAATGGTTCCATTTTCGGGATAGGAATATTCTTGAGGGAATGTCAAGGTGGTTTCCATCAAAGACATAGATTCAGAAGTGGATATAGGATCAAGAAAAGGACTTCGTTGAAGCCCAGAACAAGAACCCTAATATTAGTACAGAAGACTGGTTAGGAAGGTATATCTTTACTGATATACACGAGATTTTCTTTGGAGGGATTCATAAGGAGTTATACGAGTGGTTAGCTAGGTTAGAAGATACCCAGTTTGAGATCAAATCTAGATCTCCTATGGTTTGGACGTCGGTGCTGGTCAAGAAGGTCAAGAGATTTGATAATGTGGTGTCACGAGAAGTAGATCACTGGTTTGATAGTACCATCGGAGGGTATATCACCGAGTTTGTTGTTGACAAAGTAGAATCATATAGCCAAGCCAAGAGACATTTCTTCAAGGTACCCAGAGGAAAATTTTAACACTTTCTAAAGTTGAGAATCAAGATGTTATCACATGAGAAGAACATCTTGAAGATACAGTAGTTGGTCAGATTCGAAAAGGCTAATGTTCAAGAACTCGGACAGCAACAGTGACACAGAGATCGGACATACGTGCAGTGGAAGGATATTTAGAGAATTTCCTTTGGCGAACTTGTTTGAGAGAGATCAAGAACCTCTTATGCAGGAAGAAGGATTCTATAGTGGGGAAGAGGAAGAGATATTGAGCGGAGAACAGTCAGGATCTGTTGGACCAAGAGAATAAAAGACTGAAGAACCTCGCCGGGAAGAGCCAGAAACTTCAAGAACTACGCAGACTGTTGAAGTAAGTACTATTATTCCTCTTGTTGATTCAGCAACGTTAAGAAATCAGAGTCACAAGAGCGTTTAGAGCACTGTCACTAGTAGTCCACCACATACTCAGTCAGGAAACCTAGGAAGATCTATGGAAGATTAGATGAGGCTCCCTATATTTAGGGGAGATGGATCTGAAGATCCTGATTAGCACTGGTTCCTATGTGAAGTCGTATGGAATATTAAGAATGTCACCGACGAAGTTGTTAAAAGAGCTCAGTTTAGTACTACCCTAAGAGATTGTGTGCTAAGATGGTACATGAATCTTGTCCAAGGACTTGCACAGCCTAAGCTATTGAATGAGATTAAAAATGCATTGATTGCAGAGTTCAAGAAACCTAAGTCAGAGTCACAATGTATTACGGAGCTTAAAGAGATCAAGCAAAAAGTAGTTGAACCTATTTGGGAGTTCGATCAAAGATTAAAGACCTTAACAGGTCGGTTGACTTTTCAAATCCCAAATGAGCAGAACAAGGAATGGTTCAATATTGTTTCCCTTTTACCACACATCAGAGTTCCTTTGATGCAACAGAAGATTTCATCGTAGGCTGAGGTGTTGGAGATCGCCATGAAGTTAGAATCAGCCCCTATGGGAGAATCCAGCTCAGGTATGAGTCAAATATTGAGTCGGCTAACTAGTTTGTCTCTACGGGTAGAAGATATGAAGAAAGACAAGGGAAAAGATAAAAGAGAATACATATGGTGTGTCAGATGCAAATCAGAAGGCCATGACAAGGAACATTGTCCCTTATTTCATGAATACTTGGCCTCTGGAGCTCCGAGCCCCTTGAAGCAAGTCACCCTACCCTGGTGTGAGGTATGTAGAGATAGACATCACCCCGGTGAGTGCTATTACATGCAAAAATATGTTCAAACACCCACAAATTTGTATTTCACATTCTACAATTCGGTGGGGCATGGTGATTGCGATTGTAGGGCTTATGACCTCATGCATGAAAGGTCCAGAGACATATACAATATTCAAGGTGAAGTATATCAAGAAGGAAACATTACGCAGTATAATTCCCCAAGAAGAGGAAACTTCAACCTTCATGGTGGATTCAGAGGAAGAGGAAGAGGAGGAGGTGTGGGTCTAGGTCGATGAAAGATCATTTGTTACAACTGTGAGGAACCAAGACATTAGCAAGGGACTGTCAGAACCCTTGTATGACTTGCAGCTACTGCAATTCATTTGAAGATGTAATAGAATAGTGTCATGTGTTGCTAGCCAAACTTCAGGAGAGATGAGGACCTCAGCAGAACCCACAAATACAACTAATCAAAGAAGAACCGCATGGATAAGATCCTAGATTCATTGTTATCACAAGAGGAGGCATTGTTACAGGACAAGACAGAATGACCCAAGGAAAAACTACAGAAGAATCAGGAGTTAGGAAAGCTGTAGAGAAGACACAAAATTTTGATGCAAAGAAAGAAAAACAAATGTTTTAGGAGGCAAGAAAATAATTCAGGGGAGATCAAGGTTCTTCATCAAAGACATGACCAGAAGTAAGAGAATATGGAATGCCTCTGGCATTCCATCAGTCTTCTTTTCCAAAATAAGGAAAAGAGGAAAGCAAGCTCACGGAATTCTTATATACTTGTATTGAGTTGATTCAGGATGGAAGCATTGTACAAGAGCTAAAAAATTTAATCAGACAGTATGAGCTAGGAAATATAGACCCCCTACTGAATAGGTAAGTACACCAAGTCTCTAAAAGGAGAAGGAAAAATAAGGAATTACACTTGAATGCTCAAATTGGAGAGTATGATATAGACTATGTGGTCCTTGACTTGGGGTCAGAAGTCAATGTCATGATGAAGCAGACATGGGAACTAATGGGAAAACCAAAGTTGATATATTCCCCTATCAGGCTTAGAATGGCTAACCAGCAGGTAGTAAGACCCTTTGGCATATTGGAACATGTCCCTGTGGACATCGACGGAGTAAGCACGTTTGCAGATTTTGAGGTGATTAAGATAGTTGATGATAGTTGTCCTTACCCTGCACTGTTAGGAATTGATTGGGATTTCAATAATTCCACTGTGACTGATTTAAAGAAAACACGAATGACGTTTGAAGGAGAGGGCCTTAGGGTCATTGCACCCTTGGATCCTGATGAATTTCAGTGATACACAGAACCTATCAGAGAAGAATACCACGCATATGAACTGTAAAACATATACAAATTAACAGCCAGATGGCGGAACTACATTAATCCTACAGTGGATGGGAATTTGAGCTGGCAAAGTGACAACACATGTTCATCAGATTCAAAAGAAGCACTGGAGAACTGGAAGAATAAAATGCATGAAGCGTCTACAAGGATATGTGCTATATTAACCAGATAAGTTCATTGGATCGGTACCACAGTAAGTAACTTACCCATCTTTGATGGTCTGAATCATTTAGAATCATTCTTGGTGAACTTTGAAGAAATTGTACCAACACAAAAAATATTGTTGGCAATGGATGAGGCCCTAAAATCAACTCCAATGAGATGGTGGGGGACACACAAAGACAACATTGCAGATTGGGTACAATGTCGTACTTTGATGACAGCACGGTTCTCAAAGAAAGTAGGAAACTGTGAATTTAGGTACACAGGTCAAAGTTATCTAAAGGACCATGTGCGAAGATGCAAGGAATCCTGGAGCATCATTCCTCAAGAAAAGTGGGTGCACAAATTCATTAACACGTTGGACACAACCCCTATTAAATGGTACCTTCAAGAAGAACTGTGCCTCATCACTGCAAATTGGGAAGGTATGACTCAAAATTTTATAACCACCTTCTTATTCAAAATCCAATATCCTTCAGTAGATCAAGTGTTAGATATTGTAAGACAGAAAGTATTTGAGGAGGCCTCTAGCCTCCCTCTAGAGAAAGAAGAGGATGAATGGACTGCGCCTCTCCAGAAACTGCAAGACTGTTACAACATCAATGTTGATGAAGACAATGATCCTAGGAAGGTGAACATCTCTAAAACAGAAGGCCAAAGAGACATAGAAGGACCAGGAGTTGAGATACCTTTCATTGGAAAGTCGATCAAGATCAAGAAAGTCAATATTGGAATAGAGGGAACATCGAATCTTGCCAATGTTGGAGACTATTGGGATGTTGACACTATTGACAAAATCACAGAGTTACTGCATGAATATCGGGACTTGTTTCCAACCAAGTTCATTGATATGAAGGGTATTAAAGGGCCTATGGGAGAGATGAGGATCCCTTTGAAACCATATGCAAGACCAGTCAAACAGAAACCCTACAAATTGAACCCTAAATATAAGGAGAAAGTGAAAATTGAGCTCGACAAAATGTTGGAAGCAGGTATTATAGAACCTGTCAAAGAATCAGAGTGGATTATCCCTATGGTGGTACAATACAAGAAGACGGGAGAGATCAGGATCTGCGTAGATCTCAGGAAGTTGAACTATGCATGTTTGCATGACCCCTTCCCTACGCCATTCACTGATGAAGTGTTAGATAATGTAGGAGGCTAGAAGGTATATTATTTTACAGATGGATTTTCAGGATACCATCAGATTCGAATTGCCAAGGAAGATCGCCATAAGACCACATTTGCAACAGAATGGGGATCCTATCAGTATACAGTGATGCCATTTGGATTGAAGAATGCCCCAACCATCTTTTCTAGGGTGGTGGTCGAACCATTCAAAGAGTTTTTATATAAATTTATAGAGGCATACTTTGATGATTGGATTGTTTTTAGTTTATTGAAGAATCATATTGAATGTCTAAGTCTAATGTTGGATAAGTGCAGGCAATGTCAGATTCCCTTGAATCTGAAGAAGTGCATCTTCTTTTCACTCTTTGGAGGGTTGTTAGGTCATATTGTATGCAAGCAGTGATTGCTGGTAGATCCATCCAAGATTTCCATTATAGTTGATCTCCCCCCTCCTACTTCTGTCAAACAGCTGCTCACTGCACTAGGACATACTGGATACTATAGGAATTTCATTAAAGGTTATGCATAGATTACAACACCCGTGGAAAATATTTTGAAGAAAGACTGTCAATTTCCCTCGACAGAAGAATGTCAGCAGAGCTTCTACACCCTGAAACAGAAAATGGTTACTGCGCCTATTCTGGTTTTCCCAATTTGGAGCAAGGAATTTCACGTGCATGTCGATGCATCTTCTATTGCATTAGGAGTTGTGTTAGCACAACCGGGAACAGGAGACATCGACCACCCATTATCCTTTGCTAGCAGGAATCTATCAACAACAGAGATTAATTACACCACCACTGAAAGGGAAGGTTTAGCCATGGTGTATGTGTTGCAAACATTTCACCACTACTTTTTGGGAGGACATTTTAAAATGTTCACTGATCACTCTGCATTGAAATACCTAGTCAACAGGATAGTGTTGGGGGGAGAATATGCAGATGGATTCTGCTATTTCAGGAATATGATTTTGAGATCATGGTTAAGCTAGGAAGAATGAACAAAGGTCCTGACCACTTGTCAAGGTTAGAACATGGAGAAGAGCCTACTAGCTTGGAGGATACACTGTTGTATGCACAGCTTCTAACCATTAGAAATATTGATTATCACTTCGCAGATATAGTCCACTTCCTGTCAACAGGAATGGAACCTAGTGAGTATACAATCACCCAGAAGAAACAGCTAGTCATTCGCGTTGCAGACTTTTCACTTATAGCTAGACAACTATATAAGATGGGACCTGATGAGATATTGAGGAGGTGTGTTATGGAGATAGAGCGACCATTGATCCTCGTCGAAGCTCATGAAGGCATCGCAAGAGGACACTACGCAGGGAAAGAAACAATGCAAAAGGTTCTTAGAGATGGCCTATGGTGGCCTCCCCTACAAAGAGATGTTAAGGACTATCACATAGCCTGTGATGCATGCCAACGAGTTGGGAAACCGTCCAGAAGAGATGAAATTCCTTTAGCACCGCAACTGACCCTAAGGGAATTTGAGAAATGGGCCATTGACTTCGTGGAATCTATAAACCCACCAGGAAAGCGCACAAGAGCTAGACACATAATCACTGTGATAGAGTACTTGACCAGAAGGACCGAAGCAAGAGCAGTGAAGGATTGTAGTGCAACTATAGCTTCACGCTTCATATTTGATGGCATCATAACCAAGTTTGGATGCCCATATATCCTTATGAGCGATCAAGGCACACACTTCATCAATAAGACCGTTGAAGCCTTGACCGAGGAATTTGCAGTCCATCATCATAAGAGAACACCTTACCATCCACAAGCGAATGGGATAGTTGAATCATTCAACAAGATCTTGGTGAAAAAACTAATGAAGATTTGCAGTGTGAACAAGGATGATTGGGATTTAAGAGTACCAGCAGTACTATGGGCCTACAGAACTACTTGCAAGAAGTTGACAATGCATACCTCCTTAAAATTGGTCTATGGTCTAGAAGCAGTTGTACGCATGGAATATCTAGTACCAAGCCTAATAATCGTTGCCTTTACAGATATGGATGACACTATCGTTGTTCAAGAGAGGCTCGCACAGTTGATAGAAGTGGAAGAAGACAGATTCATTGCAGGATTCCATCAGCAAGTACAGAAAGAAAGAGAGAGGGCCTACCATGACAGACACATCAAGAAGAAGGAATTTAAGCAAGGTGATCTGGTATTGGTATATGACATTAAGTTCATGAAGCATCCAGGAAATCTCAGAATGCATTGGCTTGGTCCATATGAGGTTGCCTATGTTACAGAAGGAGGAGCTGCACAGTTGAATACTTTGAATGGTGAATGGAAGGAAGGTTTGGTGAACGAGAGCCGGCTGAAGTTGTACTATGAAAACCAACTGCCTCACAGCTCTCAGTAAAAGCATGAGGAAAAGGGTCTAGGTACCAAGAGCAGTTGAAACTGGGTACCAGACACAGAAAAGACAGTCTGCACAAGGAAGGAAAGGAGGCATAGAGCTGAAAGCAAAGGCTACTCTGCGCAATCTGAAGTCGAAGAAAAACAAGAAGTTCAGATCTGAAGTGCCTCAGGACGAGTCATAGGTGAGTGTTGGGGGCTTGTTGGCCCTTGGGTATGGAAGTGAGCGAAGATTAGGGAAGAAAGGGAAAAATGTGAACTGCATGGAAGACACAATGACTGATACTGGGTCGAAGTGAGAAAACGAGCAGAAAAGAGGGAGCAAAGTAATAAAAATCAAGTCGTTGGACGAGGGGACCGAAGATGATAGATCAGCAAGGAAGAAGGATCATGAAAAACTCAGCAAATGTAAAAATCCACCGTTGGACGCTTTGGAGCACCACGCGAGAAGGAAGGAAAGACGGGTTGGTGAATCCCTGAAAACGCGGGTCAAGTTGACCTAGGGTTTTAGACACATAGGGTTTTGGTATCTAAGGTTTTTACACTTATCTATCGGCCTAAGGTTGTTGGTGAGTTATTGTAATGTATAAATAAAGGTTAAGAGGACCTGGGATGGGTGAGATAAGATTATGTGTGATGAGGAGAGATTGTTATTGAGAGAAAAGTATTGTGTTGTGAGAGCAGTCTGTATTGTAAGATCCTCAGCTGGGTGCGAATATCAACCCTACAGCTGGGTGAGTAGGGACGGGAGAAAAAGAGAGAAGAAGAAGAAGATCTGCTTGATAAGAGCGCAGAAAAGAACTATATGATTCACCTTAATATATGATAAAGAACAATTTTGTGGGCGTAGCCCTAGAGAGAGGGTGAACCACGTATATCTCGTGTTATGTGTAATTGATGGTGTGTTCTTTGTCATTTGATATGATGTTATTGTGATAATGTGCTAGATATGAGATATAACTTGTGCAGTAGCTTGTAGGAAGATAAAGAATACTAAGTTGTTGCATGTTGTTGCGTGTTGTTGCTTTGAATCCACTTTGCATTCCTTCTGGTTGTAGACACCTGTGTCCTGCAACACCCTATAGCTACTTCAGGTGAGACTGCATCTGCCTCGCAGGTGTTGTCGAAAGGGCCAGTAGTTAGGGATTGTTGGTGTGCTCTTGGAGATGAACCCTGGGTCCTCCCCTATGCCAACACTCATTAAGCAATTGTTATTTTCTAAAAACAAAATTGAGATAGATCTTATGGATTTGGATCTTGGGACGAAAAACCCTAGAGAAGTTTGGGATTGGGTTCGGTGGTGAAACTATCCACCCTAGTCGGTCGAAGAGGAGGGATCATTCATATTTCTTCATTTTTCTTCATTCCATCTTCTTTTTTTTATGGAAGGGTTCCATTTCCTAAGGGGACTAAGTTTTGGTTAAGAAAGGGTTGTGTGACCTTTGCTATGATAAGAGTTTATTTGTTTGGTTGTATTCTATAGTTATGAGGTTGTGTTGCCTATTGTGAGGTTGAGCCATCTTGGTGGCAGTGATACTTTAAATATAGGTTTTTTTTATGTTCCTCATCTTGCAGCTGCACATATACAAGTCTTCCCATTATCTTATATAATTATTGTGTAACTTCTATATGTATTGGCAGCCATTTCCTTCAGTACACAAGTCATAATTTTGTTTACTTGTGGTTGTTATTATATTGTTTTTAGTGTCCAAATATATTACCGATGCTATATGATATCAATGAAATAAGTTATGGGCATATATCTAGTGTATTTCATAGTTATTTTTATCCTATCTTGTGTGGTTTAATATATTTCCATGGCTGCAAACTATCTATGAAAACTAATACAACAACAAACACACATAAACACTACAACATCAAATTGTTTAACGAAACGCCTACATTGTAAGACTAAGAAAACTCCAAAAATTTTGAGTGGGGATTTTGTAGTGGTACCAGAGCTAGTTTTCCTGCCAGCCTAGGGGGGGAATCAATGAGGAATATTCATAATATTATTGTACAGGGGTGACAATAGTTGATGCAGTTTATGGAAATCCATCAAAATAATGTGGGGAACAATGGAGTTAGTGGTTCAAAGGGCCAAAAAAAGGGACAGAAAGGATGGGATGAGGAGTTTGCATATTGTTTTAACAAGTATCAGGAGCTTGGTGCGGCATTTCATGCAGTCATGGCATTCAAGGGTTTTTTCACCATCAAACATCCTAAGTGGTATGAACCCCAAGTATTAGTGGAAAGGAAGGTAAAGGTGCCAAGGAAAAAGGTACTAGTTTCTAAAGGTTTTGACGCTTATAAAAATGAGAAAAATGTTGACTCTACATATGTTTATTCTTCTGCAAGTGAGCACATGGATGCTCATGAGGCCTTAGAACCTGAGACCACAAAGGAGATTTGGGCAGACAAGGAATAAAAACCAATTAATGGCATTGTAATTTGGGATGAAGAAGAAGTAAATTTCTCTTATGGTATGGGGGACACAAGTCTCTTTAATGTTAACTTAACGACCATCTTTAATAGGACTTGTGGAGAGAAGAGTTTCCTTGATGAAGTGGTGTGGGATCATGATGTTATACCACCTTTTGGAGATTGCATGGTATCATCTAGTGATCCAATTGGTTTTGATGATGATTCAACGCCTTATCCTATCTATGATACTTATGATGATGCAGGCATGATTGTCCCTAAATATGATGAAGGTTGGGTATTTGAAAATTGTCATGGGATAAGGATCCATCTTCTTAGGAGCCATGCGTGGGGGATGACAAAGGAGAGGATGATTTTGGAGGTGAAAGCAAATTAGAAAATCTATTGTGTGACAACCCATACCACTTGGATGAAATTGAACAAAGTCCCTTAGCATTTCATGATTTGGAGGATCAATTATTGGTCACAGAGGAGTAAATTGTACAAGTGTTGAAAAGGGAATATGGTGCTCATAAGTTCATTGAAGATATTATTTGGAAAACTCAGATAGAGGAGAGACAAAAAGGAGTTGCAGGTGGAGTCATTATTGCTCAATTGCACATAATCAAAGAAGCACTAGAGAATATGAAATTAGATTACTTGCAACTATTCATGGATAGGGACATTGCACTCAAGTTCATTGAAGACAACGAAAGGGAGGTTGAGGAGATTTTTTACCGGTTGATTTTGGCACACTCCTCATCACTTACATCAAAGACTCCATCATCTTTGGAAATTAATATGCATGAGGGTGTGAGTGGAACCCATGATTTGAGGGAGGAGCCTCTTGTGACGATCCCGCACAAGGAGAATTCAAAGTTGTAGGTGCTTGAGGAGTGGTATGACACAGAGGGTTTTGATTGTTCTCATGTTTTGCATTATGGGGATTATGAGTTGTTTATTTTGGAGATCCCACTAAAGGATCAAGGATTAGCTACGAAGGATATAGTTGAGAACATTCCTTGTGTACCATCTCGCAAGGAATTTTATGCATCCATGGATTGGGTGGACAGGTATACAAAAAACATGGGCATGCCCTAGGATATAGGTTCAGGAAACACCAGTAGAGTGATGGATACATTAGTGCATACAAGATATAGGATGGTCCATGAAAATTCAATGATAGGCGGCAGTATGCAAGGATATTCATTGGCACACGGTAGTGTACAATGGAGTTTTGGGGTGTTTCCTCCAGGGAGACCTCCCAACAGAGTCCTCAAGCATACCATTTAGTAGAGGTTACCTAGGATCGGTGAGCCTCACGGAGTATCATATCCCTTGATGATCGATATTCATATAGGATATAATCATATGAGGGCCAAGGAGAAGGATACCCATAGGTATGCTTCCAGACTTCATTATGATTTCTTTGTCGTGCCCTTGGGGTTGACCAATGCACATATCACTTTCCATCCTTGCAAGTAGTGGTAGAGGAATTTATTGTTGTTATTTGATGCCCTCATTATATACAACAGAACATGGTAGGTTCACCTGAGTCAGTTGGATGAGACATGTGGGATTGTGGCCATGACAAATTTCTTTCATTTGGGTCATGCGATCAGTGTGCAGAGTGCACGTGAGGATATCCACACTCTATTGTATCAGCTCACAGATATTTCAACTGAAATTTGGAGTGGTGGACTTCTAATTTTCTAGTGGGATCCTAACCTTCATCGGAGTGATAGACTTCTTCATATGATGAGGATGATCGACAAGGTTGTGTCAGTGATTGGTTTGTGTCATTATGGGGATGTTGTGAGAATATTTGTTGATATTTGTTCTATATGGACAGGTATATTTTCCCTCATGATACCCAAGATCAAGTCTATCAACAGGTTAGAAACATTTTACTTCACTAAGATGATTTTGCGAGACATGATCTAGGATAGTGAGTTTAGTCCTTTTTGGTATTTCAGCTTGGGGGTCTAGGAGAGGAGAGCACAGTCTCAACATGGTGACCAAGTAGTCATGATCAAATGGGTGCAGCATCAACATGATGGTTCCTCATAGAGGTTAGCTTGGGAACCTAGGATTACATTATTTGACAGCTCGACAACCATTACATATGAGATGGCCAGTCTCCGCTTTCTGGAGTTTATTCCTGGGGCGCATAGGATTATTTTCTTGAAGGAACGATCTTCTGAGGAGTCAACCAAGTTTCTATAGCTTATTATTAGTTGTATTATCAAGGGTAGTCAGGTATATTCTTGTTTTAGCACCTTGCATATCAATTCTATGAGTAGAAGGTGCTTCACATCATACAAGCTAGTTTGGGACCTTGGTGACTTTACCACTTATAGGTAGGTTCGAGAGCGGTTTGCATGGAGGGACTTTGCGGGAAATGTGTTGGGAGATATGGGGGAGTGTAAGTATTTTCATTAGAGAAGGTCGGGGTACACTCATCCAGCAGGGTTGATGTAGTATTTTCCCATTTCTGAGAAAGAATGGGAGAGCATGTTGATAGATTTCATCACAGGTTTACTAAGGGTGCAAGGAGGAGATAGAAAGTGTGTAGCGATTGAATAGTTATTAGAGTTCATGCATTTACCAGTGATTTCGTCAGAGTATGGGGCAACACGGGTGACAAAGATATCTCATGGGAATATTTTAGAGTCCATGAGTAGCCTTGAGTCATTGCCAGTGATCAAGAGAACATGTTTCATAGCGCATGTTGGCAGGATCTATTCATATTTGCAGGCACAGGTTTGAATTCCAGTACTAGTTTCAACCCTCAAACGGATGGTCAGGCCAATATGGTGAACCAACAAGTGGAGAGCTATCTGCATGACTATGTGATTTCATGGATAGGGTAGTTACATTCAGGTGATAATTGTTGCAACACCACTCATGATAGTTTGAAAACCACCCAGATTCAACATAGGATGTATACAGACAAGTACTAGGTGGAGCACAACTTTGAGATTGGGGAAGTTGTTTTATTAAGGGTGCAGCCACATGGACCATTTCCATTGAGGAGAGGTGGCACTGAGAGAATGAGGTGGCACCTTTTTGGTCCCTACAAGGTGATCTGGAGAGTTGGAGAGGTCTCTTGTGAGCTAGATTTTCCATAGGGTAGCCAAATTTGTAGTATTCTCTATGTATCATGCCTTGAGAAGGTGTTGGGGCCACGGGTTACCACTTCCAAAAAGTTACTGCCACTAGATGATATGGTACAAATGATATAGACTCCTAAGGATTTTTTGGATGTACAAGAGTGGATATTGAGGAGTAGAGTGATCACGGAGTACCATATCATGTGGAGAGATCAGCCAGTAGGTGGTGCCACATGGGAGAGTGAGATGATTTTGTGGCATCATGGTTTGCGGTTGCTTGAGGACAAGCGATCTCAGGAAGGGAGGACTGTAATATCCCTTTCCAAATTATCTCTCCAGGAGATTGACATAATAGCATAAGTGATTTTTGTAGGATATAGTTAGTGGAAAAAGGGGGTGAATTAATTATTTAATATCATCGGAGCGGGAAAAGTAACTTTTTTTAAAAAGTGACATTGAGTAATTAATTAAAAGGGTGTTTTAAGTGACTTGAGTTTATAAAGTCACTTTACTTTATTAAAAGGGTAAAAGGGTTTGAAAAAGTTCAAGGAGAATGAGGGCACCCTCTCTCATTATGCAATAGTTATTTTCTAAAACTGAAATTAAGAGAACTCTTGTGGCTTTGAATCTTGGGATGAAAAACCCTATAGAAATTTGGAATTGGGTTCGGTGGTGAAACTATCCACCCTAGTCGATCGAAGAGGAGGGATAATGTAAATTTCTTCATTGTGCTTCATTGTGCATGATTATTCCATATTTTGGCAGCTGAGTTCTTGTTTGCATAGGTTGATTTGGGATTTGTGGAGGTCGATTTTACCTTGAGGTTACATTTTGGTGATTGTGGGAAGCATTCTCTTTGACTAGGGCTCAAGTTACTCTTTGGGGTGAGTTATTGGTTGAGGAGGACAATTTATTTAAGTGTCATATGAATTTCTGAGTAGAGGGGCCAATTTTGGTTGAAAAGGGGGTGAGTTTTGGAATAAAATAGCATATTTATCCTTCCTGGGAAATTTTATTGGAAGCAAGGGTCGAGTTTAGTATGTTGGGAGAAATTCCTTCAAACCTAGGTGAATTTTCTAGTGGCCAGGCGAATTTATTTGCATCCAAGTTGACACCAATTGAACAGGGTCATTTTTGGTGTGTGGAAGGGCACCATTTCCTAAGGGGAACGAGTTCTGGTTAAGAGAGGGTCATGTGAATTTTTTTGTGAGAAGGGTTTATTTGTTGGGTCATATTCTATAGTTATGATGTTGTGTCGGCTATTGGGAGGTTGAACCATCTTGGTGGTAATGATACTTCAAATCTAGGATGGTGTTTCATTCCTCCTCTTCCAGTTGCACATATACAGGCATTCCCATTCTCTTATATAATTGTTGTCTAATTTCTATATGTATTGGAAACCATTTCCTTCAATACACAGATAAAAAAAAAAATACTTGTGGTTGTTATTGATATCATATCTTATGTGGTTAAATATATTTCCAAGGCTGCAAACTATTTGTGAAAATCAATACAACAACAAACACATATAAACACTACAACAACAAACTATTTGACAAAACATCTACATTGTAAGACTAAGAAAAATCCAAAAATTGTGTCAAGTGGGGATCTCTCTCTCTCTCTCTCTCTGACAAAACCTCTACATTGTAAGACTAAGAAAAATCCAAAATTGTGTCAAGTGGGGATCTCTCTCTCTCTCTCTCTCTCTGACAAAACCTCTACATTGTAAGACTAAGAAAAATCCAAAATTGTGTCAAGTGGGGA
>SNQJ01S0152785.1:6214-18985 GCA_010110895.2 Picea sitchensis | reverse complement strand
GAGAGGGACGCAGGGAGAGGGAGAGAGAAAGGTGGAGGGAGGGTAAGAGAGGGAAGGGGGGAGAGATAGAGAGATGGAAGGATGGAAAAGGGAAGAGAAAGAGAGTGTGGCTACCCAATGGGATGAGGGAGGGAGGGATGGAGAGGTGGGGGAGAAACAGAGGGAAAGAGGGAGAAAGGTAGAGAGGGGTAAAGGAGGGAGATAGAGAGAGAGAGAGAGATGGATAGGGGGATATAGAAAGAAAGTGAATAAGTGAGCAAGTGAGAGAGAGAGAGAGAGAAATAGGTTGGAGAGAGAGGGAAAGATAGAGGGCGAGATTTAGGGAGGGGTAGAGAGAGAGAAAGAGAAAGAGAGAGTGAGGTGGAGAGAGGGGTAAATATAGAGGGGGGAGAGAGAGAGAGAGAGAGAGGGAAGGAGAGGGGAGGGAGAGGGAGATAGTGAGAGAGAGGTAGAGGGAAGGATAGGGGAGGGAGAGGTATATAGTGAGAGAGAGAGAGAGAGAGAAACAAAGGAAAGGAAGGAAAAAGAGAGGGAGGGAGTTTTTATTTAATATATAATAACCCTCGGTATCCTATAATACCATGTTGATATTCCCCTACCCATCACCCGACAATTAGCTCAAAATAAAATAACTTTATCTACTAAAATCATATTTGATTAATCAACTAAACATGCAGTGGAAGCACAAATAAGGAAACCAAAATATCACACATAGACACCAACATTTTTGGGTAAACATCCCAGAGGGAAAACCAGATGCAAGATGATTTTATTAAGGTCAAATCAGGGCTCCTGTAACAGGGAAAATGGCCCTCTGAGAGAAATACAACTATATACAAACTTAGCCAAGTCTTCTCTATCATACAACCCCTGAACAACACGCTTTTCAAGATAGCTACAACAATGGTATGGATTGTATAGCCTATTGTACTTGCTACTATCTTTAGCATGCCTTCTCCTTTTCTTCCTAATGCACGTTTCCTCCATCTATCTCTCTATTTCTCTTCTCACATGATATTGACCTCTTCCTCTAGACTTTTCCCATTTATGCTTTGAGAGAAGTAACTAATCTCCTTAATCCTAGTTTCCACCTATCTCAATCTTGAAATGTATGGATCCTAATCCAAGTTACTAATGTTATAGAACTTTTAGTACAAATATCTTGGATTTGACATTCATAACAAGATCAAATTGAACTATATTGTTGATAAAATTATAAATGTAGGATGTAAATCTTATTTTTCTCTTGAGAACAACTATAAATCAACAATTTTTTTGGTCTTGTAAAGAAAAAAGAAATCCCTATTTGACAGACTTGTTACTCTAATCATATTTTATTGATGTGAAGTTTGTAGTTGCATTATTTATTGAGAGACATGGAGGAAAATAAGAAAATCCATAAGTTTTTTATAATCTATAATCTTCAAATTAAAAGAAATGTACCATATGTGATCATCCTCTTAAAGGCTTAGATTCTACCAATTGGAAGTAAGGATATTATTATGTGCCTAATGTATAAACAAAATATACTTAAAATAAATGATAATATGATTCTTAACATTTCTTTAACCTCTAATAAATGTCACCTAAGACTTAGTGGGGGTGGATGAAAGATACCAAACCATTGGAGAATAGAGGAGGAGAAAACTCTTCAAATATTGTTAGGTTCCTACCCTAACCCCCTTAAGTAGATAGATATGTTGATATTTATTGGGGCCTTATCTATTAAATAAATAGATATAGTGTGAAAGAAATAATTCTAAGAAGGCTTACTAGAAGGTCCTTCCCACTAGAAAGTTCCTAGGAAATTATATAGAAACTATTGAGAAAGAAATAATTGTAATAAGTACTACTAGAGTGTTCCACTTACTAGAAATTTCCTCCACTATAAATTTCCTAGGAGGTTATATAGAAATTATATAAAGAAGTAGAAGCAATGTAATTATATGTCTTGTGAAGCACTTTGTAAATGGAGCTCTACTCAACCAAAGGTTTCCCCCTCGAAGACACAAGTGAGCATTGCTTTAATCAATAAAGGTATTGTTATTTGTGTTATTTTGGTTCTTCTACAACTACCTATTACTGTTACAATGTGTAATTTTATCCCTAAATATTAATATATTCTATTATTTCTACTCTAAATATTATATTTTGTTTAAAAGGAACACTACAAGTGGCATCAGAACACTTTCTTGAGCTAAGATTTTTAAAGAAATTTTATTTTTGGATAGAGGTGTATTCCAATGTCTGTAAATAATACATTAATATATCATTTAGTGGGTAAATATGTGATTGAAGAAGAAAACATGTAAGAAATAGAACCTGTATATGGAATTTCACTTCCACATACTCTCAAGTATATTGTAAGTCCCCTAGGTTAACTGAAACCGTTTTTAGATAATATGATCAACAATATTTCTACGACAGTGCACCAACAAAAACACTCGGGAATATTACTCTTTGGTACTTAGGTAGTTGGGTAATATAGATAAGGGTGCAATCGAGCCTCCTTAGTTGGTTCCATGAGATATTAGACCAAGTAATATTTTTGTACCCTACACATATATCAAATGGCTATATCACTTGGCACTCTCTTGTCCTTGAGACCCTAGAAACCTTGTCCTTTGTTGCTAATCTGTGAAATTCCTAAATAAATTGCCATATTGAGAATTTGGGAATTCTATCAACACAATAATATTTAGGTGAGAGTAAAAATATGCCAGGGGCAGTTACAAAAAAGTATGGGTCCTACCCATACCCTTATTTGAGACCTGTCAACAAAATCCTTACGTCAAGTTGATCATCATGGTACCACTCTCTAGTAATTAGTTTTGGTGGAATTTTCTAAACCACTGTCGGGAATCTATTTCAAAAGGCCCATAACATTGCATTGATTGCATTGGTTCCACTCTCCAATAACATTTTTTGTGGACCCGCATATTTATGGCTACCAATCGAGGAGTATATCTATTCAACCATGTCTCCACTTTAGAAACTTTGGGTGATGAGTTGCAAAAAAATATAGACCAAAACTACTTCTATGCTTAGAAAATATTGATGACATCCTAGCCAACCTAGAGTCACTACCTAGCCAGTTGTCCAAAATCATGGTGATGTAGAATTAAATACTCACTTCACAATACTTGGGTTATCAATGTCAATACTATCCTCCCAAAAAATAATGGTTTTAATCATCCAATCCAACTTGGCATCCCTCCACCCCACCTATCCATGATTAGGTGACTAACATATGGCATAGACTTCCTAAAGTCAATCTCAACAAATTTGATGGGAGAACCCCCAAAATATGGAACATTAATTTTCCCTAAATGGCATCACAAATGAATTGATGAAACTTCATGTAGGTATCTTATATTTGGATCCCAAATGTTCCCAATGGTGGCAATGGCATAACAAATCCCATGGGGGTTATATTGCTTGGACACAATTTGTATCAAACCTCTATGCATGCTTTGAAACAAATAGTCATTATTTGGAATAACTAACAAAGATTAAACAATCTAGCATAGTTGAAAATTTCATATTCTCTTTTGAGTAGTTGGCCATCAGCACTGACGGCATGCCCGATACATTTTTCAAGGAATTATTTATTAGTGGTTTGGAAGAAGATATATATGCATAGGTATTAATGGCTCATACTACTACTTGGTTGGAAGACTCTTAAAGATATCAAGAAGCCCAAAAGGTGGTGAATGCTAAAATAAAATTTTAAAACTCCATTTACTTCCTATCCCCATCCTGCTATTTCCCCCACAACCAATCCCTCTCTATCCTCTCCACTTCTCAAGATCCACAAGTTAACCAAAGCCAAAATTGTGGAATGCCAACTTAAATATCTTTTCTACAAGTGTGATAAGAAATATTCCCTTAAGTATAAAGGTAAGGAGAAAAAACTCTTTATGGTCATTTTGGAGGAAATTTATTAGGATGGAAATGAAGTTATACCCCAGTAGTCCTTCATCCATTCATTGAATACAATTACCCACTTGATTTATAGGATGTTGAATCCCATCTCTCCCTACATTCATTAACTGGTATCTATGCTCCCCAACTCTCAAATTGAATGTCTACATCAAACATCACAAATTCATTGTCTTAACTTCATTGACATGTAGCCTAAGAAACACCCTACTATATCCATGTTGTGAATAAATTTCAAATCATGATTGTTAACGGAGGTTCTATGAAATCTGGTGGTCACTACAAAACTATAAGGCTCCAAATGGATGATTATTCCATAAACACCCTCATGTTTAATATTGAAATGGCTGGTTGTGATATTGTCTTGGGTGTTGAATGGTTAAGGAAATTAGGTCCCATCACCATGGATTTACATACATTATACATGAGTTTCTAGTGGGAGGGGTGTATCTACACTTTCAAGGGAATTATAGCTATCTCTCCAAATATTATTAGCTCCCACAATATTGAAAATCTTCTTACAAAGGAGCATTCATGAATTTTGGCTCAATTCCATGTCATTCAAGCCTTTAAGACACCTTCTCAGCCCATTCATTTTGACATGAAATTATTCTTTTCCGAACACCAATCCATATTTGAACCTCCCCAAGGCCTACCACCCTTCTGAGGTGAACATGATCATTATATTCCACCGATACTAGCTAGGATCTGTTATGACTAAAATGATTAAAATATCACAATAGAAAAGAAGTACACATGATGTAAACCAATGTGAGGATGGAACACAACTTTAAGATGGATAAGAGTTATAAGTTACACAATATCTCCTTAAATAATAGGAGAACCTCCTCCAAATACCCAAATACATTCATAAATCCCAATTCCATCTCTCAATAATGAATACATGATCTCTATATATATCTATTCACACATTTCACATGAGGCCCCTTTATTATTAGGTCGACCCTATTACATATACATTTACACATGCATGTACATTTTACCCCATGTATTCCCACCCTTGGGGTCATATAATATACATTTAACCCCATATATGTGCCCTTTGGGGTCATATCATGGTACCCTCCTTCAAAAATCTTTGTCCTCAAAGCTTTGTAGTTAAAGGTTTTACATGTGATGAAACCAAGTAATAAGATTTTATTATGTTATTTCTTTCTTATTTCCATTGATGATGATCCATCCATCCAAGATCGTTTCATTTTGGTATTAATCCTTGATGCCTAGTTGTTGCATAATTTTCTTTCCTTTGATTCCATGTATTGTTGTTGTAAATTCTCCCATTTGTAGTAGTTGTTGGTCTCTGATAATAGCTTGTTGAAGAAATCTGATAATAGCTTGTTGAAGAATGGTTTTGTGGTGCCCTATTCCATGAATATTAATGAGTGTTCCATCTTCTTCCTTGACAATGTTGATATCAATCTTCTTGTCTTCCTTCAAATCTTCCTAGTAATGAGGGTGTCAATATGGTCTCACATTTGATGGTTTTCCTTCGCTTTGCACACCCTAGGATCGATGCTCTGATACCAAATGTTATTATTCAAATGCTTAAAATATCATAACAAACTATAAGTGCATACAATTTACACCAATGTGAGTGTGGAGCACCACTCCAAGATATATAAGAGAGATAAGTTACACAATAAATCCTTAAAGAATAGGCGAACCTCCTCCAAACACCCAAATACATTCATACATCCCAATTCCATCTCTCAGTAATGAATACATGACCTCTATATATACCTATCCACACATTTCACGTGAGGCCCCCTTATTATTAGGTTGACCATATTACATATACATTTACACATTACATCTAAATTTCACCCCATATATACCCCCCCTTTGGATCATATCATGTACATTTAAACATGTATATTCCCCCCTTTGGGTCATGTCATCCTCACACCCAATGTACACATGTATCACCATCTATTTTCCCAAAAAACTGAAATAGAAAATAAAGTTCAAGAGATACTAGCCAATGGTGTCATATTCCCTAGTACTAACCCTTATTATTCACTAATCGTCAAGGTCCTCAAGAAAGAAGGCTCTTGGTGCATGTGTCCTAATTTCCTATCTTTGAAAAAACTAGCATTCAAGGATAAATTTCCCATTCTAATTATTTATGACCTTTTGGATGAGCTCAAGGGTGCTCAATTCTTCACCAAAATCGATCTTTGCTCTGGTCACTAAACTCACATGAAGGAGATGGATATTATAAAACTACTTTTTCACTCATGAAGGCCATTACAAGTTCTCGGTGATGTCATTTCCCCTTTACAGTGCACCTTACACCTTCCAGAATCTCATAAAGAAAATATTTAACCCTTTCCACATCATTTTTTCGTTATCTTTTTTTATGACATCTTGATCTACACTAAAATTTGGAAATCCCATGTCACTCATGTGGATCAAGTCTTATCATTACTTGTTGTTTGTCAACTCTTTCTTAAGATATCCAAATGTTCCTTTGGTGTCTCCTAAGTGGAATATTTGGGCCATATTTTTAGTTATGATGATGTGAATGTGGATCTAAGTAAAATTTAAGTGATGAAGGATTATCCTCACCCAAAAACTCTTAAAATTGTAATAGGTTTACTATGGTAATATTGCAGGTCCCCTCACAGCCTTGCTAAAAAAAATATTTTAGTTGGAATTATGATATAGAATGAGCTTTCCAGGACTTGAAGAATGTTATGTGTATAACCCTATTACTTCCCATGCCTAACTTCACTAAGACCGTTGTCTTAGAATGTGACACAATAGGTAAAGGCATTGGAGCAATACTCATGCAAGAGGGATAACCATTAGATTTTACCAGTAAATAACTATGTGAGAGGCACTTGGAAATATCAACAATGAAAAGGTGATTATGTCTATATTGCATGTTTGTAGGTTTTAAACCGTTTACAGTATATAAATTCACATACAAATTCTTTATACAAAAAAAAAACAATATCAATCACACATAGTACTCAGAAATTTACCCTGAAACCCTTAACTGGAAAAACTAACAAATGTGTAGATATACACCTATAACTCTCATTGTCTTAATTTCACCATTACAATACAATATATAGGACCCTGAAGCATCCAAAACCCTAATATTTTTACTTGAATCAGATTCCATGATCGGAATTACATTACAACGGGCTGAAAAACACCAAAAATGAACCCAAAAAAACCCAAAAAAAATTCTTGAGGGGAGGTGACCCCCCTTTGCTCCCATTCCAATGTACAATACATGGGGTAATAATGCAAATAATATAACACATACCCAACATTATCCCACTTATTGTTTTCTTTGCATACAAGGGGCCACAAGATTACACGATCAACAGTCTAGGGTAGCAATGCCCATTGTTTCTCTACACCAACAAAACTTCTTGGTGCTCACAGTGTTAGAAAAATAGGATTGTGGAGCAATAAATTAGAACAAATGTGGAAATAAAACACATAAGATACACAATACAATAAAGAAATAGATATATGTGGTTGACCCAGTGTGGGCTACAACAACTAGAGAAATTGTTAGGTCCTTCTTTTATTATTATATAGAAAATGTGTAGATTTTAACCTTGTACAATATTTACTGCAAATAGATTTTCAGTAAAAGAATAGAAAAGATACAATGGAAAATACAAACATTACACAGAGATATTCCCCCTGGAAACCCAAACCAGGAAAACCAACATATTCTATATTCATTCGTGGTGATACATTGTTTACAATACAATATACATATAGGATCCAACAGCATCCAAGACCCTAACCCAATGACCTGGATTAGTCAACAACCCTAAGTCCTTAATCAAAAATAGAAAACCATTGGAAAAAAAACCTGTGCCGAAAAACCGCCCAACAATGGACACAAAAATCGAGGCAACATGAAAAACAAGGCAAAAATGAGACACGTTTCCCGAGAAAACAAAATATCTCGGGGGCGCTACTCCCAAATCCCTGCGTGCTCGGTGCAATGTAGATGTTACTACTCATGCAAAGAATATAACAACATACCCAACATTCTCCCACTTGTTGTTTTCTTTGCATACAGGGGGTTACAGGGTTACATAGTCAACAATCCAGGGCAGCAATGCCCATGGATCCTCTACACCAAGAGAAATTCTCAGTGCTCACAGATTTTGTTAATGTATCTGCAAAATTCTTCAAATTGTTCACCTTCATCAAAAACACTTTATTTTCTTCAACCATGTCTCTCACAAAGTGATATTAAATATCAGTATGCTTTGTCTTTGAATGATAAGCCAAGTTCTTCGCCAGAAAAATTGCACTTTGACTGTCACAATCTATCCTTACATATTTTTTTACCAACCCAATACCTGAACACAATCTTTTTAACCATATTGCTTCCTTAATTGCATGAGTGGTTGCCACGTATTCATCTTATGTAATTGAAAGTGCCACTACATCCTGTCTTTTGATCATCCAACTTATTGTTCCTCCAAACAGGTTAAACACATACCCACTTGTAGATCTCCTAGGATCCCGATCTTCAGTTCAGTCTACATCCACAAAACCATGTATATCCAACACTTTGTCCAATCCCAGTCTTCCTTGGTAGCACAATCCATAGCTAGCAGTGCCACGTAAATACCTGAAAACCCTTTTTACTGTTGTCCAATGCTCCTTCCCTGGTTTTGACATATACCTGCTCAAAACTCCCACTCCATGTGCAATGTCTGGTCTAGTACCGACCATTGCATACATCAAAATTCCAACTGCACTCACATATGGAACATGAGACATGTCCTCCTCCTCTTCATGTGTCTTGGGATACTGATCCGCAGATAACTTTACACCAATGGGAATAGGAACCTTGACCGGTTTACATTCATGCACATTAAACCTCTACAATATTGTCTCGACATATTTTCTCTTATTTAATCAGAGTTTCCTCTTTTTCTAATCTCTTTTAATTTCCATGCCCAAAATGAAATTTGAAGCACCGAGATCCTTCATGTCAAATTTAGAGGACAACTGAGTTTTCACATCCTAGATAATCTCCTTGTTGTTTCCTATCAGCAACATGTCATCCACATAAAAGACTAAATAAATCAAATGATCACCAATTAATTTAAAATACACACAATGATCCTCTTTGCTTCCTATGAAACCAAATCCCAACATATAAGTATCAAATTTTTTATACCACATCCTTGGTGATTGTTTTAAACCATATAGGGAAATTTTCAACTTGCATACCAGCCCCTTCTTTCGCTTCACAGCAAATCCTTCTGGTTGCTTCATATAGATTTCTTCTTCAAGATCCCCATGTAGGAATGTTGTCTTAAAATCCATTTTTTCTACTTCAAAATCAAATGCAGTAGCAACAAATAACAGAAATCTTAAAGAGGTTAACTTGGAAACAGGAGAAAAAATCTCACCAAAATCAATTCCCTCAACCTGGGAATAACCCTTTGCTACTAACCGAGTTTTGTATTTCCCTAGTTTTCCTTCTACATTCATCTTCTTTTTAAATACCATTTTCTTCTAATGGCTTTCTTCCAGTCAGAAAATCCACTAGATCCCAAACCTCATTCTTATCCAAGGTTGCCATTTCTTCGCCCATGGCCTTTTTCCAGAGATTTCCATCCTCTGAATCCACTGCCTCCCTGACAGTTCTAGGATCATCATCAGTAATAGACAAAGAAAAATTTGAACGGAAATCAGATGAAGTATACCTTTCTGGTAGCCTTCTTTCTCGAACTAATCTCCTCAATACTGGAGTATGAGGATCTTCTTCTTCTGATTCTTATTCTTCTATAGAGTCTGATTCATCATCCTTTAAATCAAACTCTATTTTCTCTGGTTCTTCCTTACTTAGTAGGACTTCATGTTTAAAAACATCCTTCATTTCTCTAAATACCACATCCCGGCTATACACTTCCTTCTTAGTTTTTGGGTTCCAAAGATTATAACCTTTGAGACCATCTTTATATCCAATAAAGATACACTTTTCAGCCTTCTTATCTAGCTTACTCATGTTTTCCTTTGGAACATGGACATATGCATCACAACCAAATACCTTGAGATGTGTGAGAGAAGGTTTCTTACTAGTCCATACCTCTTGTGAAGTATTTTCACCCAGCATTGATGAGGGTGATTTGTTGACCGGGTAACATGCAGTACCCACTGCCTCTGCCCAGAATTATTTCCCTAACCCGGCAACACTGAGCATGCACCTCGATTTTAGCATCAACGTTCTATTCATCCTTTCTGCAACTCCATTTTGTTGAGGTGTATATGGAGTATTCTTATGCCTTGCTATACCGCACTTCTTACAGAATTATTCAAATTCATTCCCATAGAACTCTCTGCCATTATCTGTCCTCAACACCTTAATTATTTTCTTTGTTTGATTCTCAACAAGAGCCTTAAACTACTTAAACCTGTCAAAGACTTTAGATTTCTTCCTGAGGAAATATATCCAAGTAGTCCTTGAGAATTCATCTATAAATGAGACATAGTACACAGATTTTTCCAATGATGGGACCGACACAAGTCCAAAAACATCATTGTGAACTAGTTGTAAAATTCCTTCTACCCTCGTTGCACCAGAGGGGAATCTTAACTGATTTTGCTTCCCATATACACAATGTTCACATAAATCAAAATCCAGAGAGAAGTTAGGCATACCTTCAACCATACCTTTACCGTGTAGTAGTCGAAGGCCCTTCTCTTTGATATGTCCCATTCTTTGATGCCACAGCATAACCTTTTCTTCAGAGACTATAGGATTTATTTCTTCTTCAACTACATTATCATGAACAATGGAAATATTACACCCATCACTAATAGTGCTTCCTTGCATCTTATACAGAGTTCTAAACTGAGCTCCCTTCAACAACACCATTTGTCCTCGAACCATCTTGCATGATTCCTTTTCAAATATTGTGTTTACCCCTGCATCGTCCATTTATCTTACAGAAATCAAATTTCTGGCCAATCCTTGGATGTGCAGAACACCAGGTAATGTCATAATCCTTCCATCTATGAGCCTCAATTTGACTTATCCTCGACCTATGATTTTGGTTGTCGAGTCATCACCTAGGAAAACATTACCTCCATCATACATTTTTTATTCATGGAACCACTCCCTATGGGGAGTCATATGAAAGGATGCACCTGAGTCAACCAACCATGCCTCATGATCTGCATGTGTTCTTGAAGAATCCAAGTACACATCCCCTCCTTCTTCCTTGGAGGTATTTTCTTCTGTAGAAGGAGATTCTTCAAATCCCTTCCTTTTCTCAACTTTGGATCTACCATGATTCTTGTAGTGCCCTTCTTTTCCACATCTCCAACATATCTTTACAAACTTTCCGGGATATTTAGATCTACCCTTAGACTTAGATCTCCCACTTTATAACTTAGGTCTATTTCTTTCCTAGGAGCATCCTCTTGAAAATAATGTGTATGTGCTATGTCCTTCCATATTCTTCTATCTCATCTCCTCTGACAACAAGGATGATAAAAATTCATCAAACTTTAAGGCAGTTGTATTAATACCTATGGCCACAACCAGACTATCCCACGAGTCTGGTAAAGAACACAGTAAATTGATACACTTATCTTCATCTGAAATTTTAATCTCAACAGATACTAACTAACTTACCACAGTATTGAAGGCGTTCAAATGCTCTGCCACAGAGTCTCCATCTCTCATCCTCAGGTTATACAGCTTCTTTCTCAGGAATAGTTTATTTACTAGGGACTTAGACTGATACAACTTCCCCAACTTATCCCATTAATCCTTGGTTGTAGCTAACACATTTAGTAATATTGAATCTGAGAGACACAGCCGAATTGTGTTCTTCACCTTCCAATCCAACTTTTTCCAGTCATTTGTTGAAGTTATTGTAGGTGCAGTACCTTGATCTATTGTGATCCACTGATCTATGTCCACCAATAGATCTTCCAACTTGAGCTTCCACATCTCAAAACTTTTCCCATTAAACTTCTTGATCTCCATTTTCGAATTGTTTGTCATTTCTTTTCACCTGAAAAATAAATACCACAAATATCCCACTATAACAAGTCTTATCACAGTCTTGAGCCAAACCCTTGACCACAAAGGCGTCCCCCTAAAGCCAACAAAGCTCTGATACCAAATGTATATTTTAACCTTGTACAATATTTACTGCAAACACATTTTCAGTAAAAGAACAGGAAAGATACAATGGCAAATACAAACATTACATAGAGATTTTTCCCCTGAAAACCCAAATTGGGAAAACCAACATATTCTATATTCATTCATGGTGATACATTGTTTACAATACAATATACATATAGGAGCCAGCAACATCCAAAACCCTAACCCAATAACCTATATTAGTCAACAACCCTAATTCCTTAACCGGAAATACAAAACCATTGGCAAAAAACCATGTGTCGAAAAATCGCCAAACAATGGACACGAAAATCGAGGCAACACAAAAAAACGAGAAAAATGTGACACATTTCCCAAGGAAAAAAAATCTTGGGGGTTCTATTGTCAACCCCCTTGCACCCCCTTGTGCACCCAGCACAATGTAGATGCTACTACTCGTGCAAAGAATATAACAACATAACCAACAAAATGAAGGGATACAACCTACAACATACACATTGTAACTTCCTCTTCTTTCTCTCATAGTATCCTCTCTCATAATACAATATTCACTCACACACATAGCTACAATACAATTCCCTCATAAAATAAAGTTTCCTTCTAGGGAAAAAACCCTAACATAACTTCTAATGTCAGATCTATGACCTTATAATGAACGGTCCAGATTGACTATG
>SNQJ01S0152784.1:0-16748 GCA_010110895.2 Picea sitchensis | reverse complement strand
GTTTAAGAAAAAGTGAAAATTTGAAATATGAGATTTCTTTCAAGTTAAAATGTTTCAACTTTATTTCACTTATAGATGGCATCATCTTGTATTTAGGAAAATTTCAAATTTTTTTGGTCCATGTGGGAATAATCGTCTCTATCTTTTTAAGTTGGAACAAGCCATGGATAGCATTGGTGAGTTTTTCTTTTGACATACTGGCCCTTCATACATCCACATTATGAATACTATGTTTCTCTGAAGTTGTAGTGAAATTCATAACTTGATTCGTTGTTATAATGTCATCGGCCATGCAAAGAAGGGGGTGATAAATTTTGTGAATGAAGTGAGGAAAATTCTTGGAGGCATTCATGAAATATTCCATCTATCACCGTTGTGACATTTCCCACAATTTTCCAAAGAAGAAAGAGGATCCTATTTACAAATTCAATGATATATCACCAAATTCTAATTTCTGAAATGGTTACATTATTTTCTACTAATAATGTTGAATATGCATAAATACTCCAACCTTGAAAGTTGACAAAGTGGTTCACCATTTCCAAATTGACCAAGTTTTCCTAGCGATAATATTGAGATTGACCAAAGTAATGGTTTTTAACTCTCAAGGCGACCCCAACATGTGGTAATGACTTCACTATCTTCCTGATTAGGAAGACACTGTGAAGGCTTCCTAGCCACTATTTTCTTACCCATTAAATTTGGATTTAAATGTTGAAATTGAGGTACTCTTCCTGTAACTAGCATGGCATTTAGCCTCCATGCACGGGCCCTTTTACTTCCAAAACCTTCCCTGACCCTTTTGCTGCAAAAGCAATGCAACACGATCAATAAATATGGTAACCAATATTCATTTATACTCAGATGCAAGGATACCTGCATGACACTATTACATAACATGGCATCGAGATCAAGATCAGTCATCCATTTGAGTAAGAGTCATTTAGAAGAATTGTATATAACAAAATCCTTGCAGCATAAGCCAAACCCTTGGAGCTTCATGAGGACAAATCTAAAACTTTCATATTCTCTCAAACAACATAGGGAACATAATATATCAAAGTTTTGACCTTCTAACATAAGAAAAGGGTTGAACATGGTTAAAAAAATCATATAAATGCGTAAGCCTAGACATGCTAAGAAGGCTCTAAAGGAGGCCTAGCATGGTAAACAAAAGTCAGACTTTGGGATTAAATGGACAACCTAGGAACTAACACATTACCCCTAGCATTTCCCTTACATAGTGACTCTTTATTTTATTGCACACTTGAAGACTATCCTGGCACTACTATAACTTTACAACAATTCCAATATTTTTCAGCAATAGTGGCGGCCATTTCCTTATCACCTTTAGTTTTTTGAAGGAGAATGACAATAAGTTTCTCCTAAGATATTATTTTCTTCAACATACGATGTTTTCTTGGTTCATTGAGACCCCTTATATTCCAATAAATGACAATAATTTTATAACTTGGGATGTGAGGATAGATACCTATCTGTCAATCTTATGGCATGTCCCAAGTCAACTAGAAGTACTCCTATTTTGTTTTTGTAGACTTGCATCCTCCTTTCTTTTCCTCAGAAACTATTTTTTTCCAAGATTTTAGGGAACTTCTGATACCTAATCCTTCATATTGGTTGGGGTTTGAGGGTGCCTTACTCACTTTATTTTTCTTTCTTGTAATTTCTTTTTTTAGATGTTGTAGTTGAGGAAATTGAAGATCTACCAGATGAGATTCCCCGTGCTCATCAATGAGGGATAGGATGTCGATCACCAACATTTTAGAATCCTCTATATTGACAAGGAGGAAATTCCCTACAACAACAAGGGGTACTCCCTACTACATGATCCTAATTAGACTATGCACCATTTGGTTTAGGAGACCCATCCAGATTATGGCTTAGCTACCATTACTAGTTGTGGGGTGATGGTTGGATGGTATGTGAATGTAGATATAGATGAATACTATCTCAATTCATAAATGAAATCTAATATACTCTATCATATCATATCCTATCTACGAGAAAACTATCGTGACCAAATGAGTAGTTGAAATGAAACTAACTCTACAATAACTCCACTAGGATAGTTGTTATGAAGAAGTAAAGTTAGAAAACATGTGCACACGAATACAAAACCATAATAGTCTAGATAATATTATCACAAACATTAACAACTCATATTATCAAGACATACATATAAGAAAGAATACCAAAGCTATAATAAAAATAATGATTTCTTAAGAAAATTCTATAGGAAACAACATATTCCTACAGCACATGTAAACAGTGGACAATCTGTTGAAAATAGTTCACAGCAAAAAAAAATGTACATAAGTTATTCTCTCTTTCAAAACTGGCTCTAAGGGCTTCTCAATATTAATAAACATGGTATTTTCTCTAAAAATAGTTTCTTGAGTGTATACAATGCTTGAAGAGCCCCTACAAAATGGGATTCTTCCTTTATTTATACAACTACTACTAACTCCTGAAAATGTCTTATTACATTCCTCAAGAAGCGGTTACAAAATTGTTCAGCTTCCCTCAATAACTATTAACATGTGTGAGAATGTGGGGGAAACTAAGGGTGGTTGGAAAAAATAATAAACAACACATAATTGTCAGCAAATTTGAATTGGCTATTTTTTTCTCATTCATGGACTCGTGTCCTTGATGTAAGTTGTCCAAATCTCTAACTGGTCATAAAGAGATATGATCCTGTGATAGAAAATTTCTTCAAGAGATTCTTTGTGTATGGTTTTGTTGTCATTGAGGGTCCACATATATTTTTCTAATGTATCCATGAATGCTTGGATCATGGTGTGGACGTTTGTGGGTTGTATAATATGTTTCTCTATTAAATCCATCGTCACCTTTGTGGAAGATTCGACTATGTATTTCTTGTGACTTGTTCTATGTTGGATGTTCTAGAGAATTTTTTCCATCGTGGGGGTCTTTCTAAGATCTTTTAGGGGAGGGAGACGACACTTCCACATCAAAACTTGTGTTTCTTTGTACATTTGTGCATAGATCGCTAGAGAGATGGTCATCTCTTTGTCTTCTCTCTACCCAACATGCTAAAAATGGTCAAGTGAAGCGTAATCAATATTTTTTTCTATGCATGCAGAGCGAGGAAGATCGGTCGAAAAATATAGGTTCTCAATGATCCATCTATCAATATCAATAAGAAATTCTTGGATGGTGATGAACTGGGTGTTCTTGGCTTGCACTCAATTGTGTTGTTCTGTTATGGTAGTTGTCATCTATTGAAATATGTGAAAGTTGGAATGCATGTCCATAATGGCTTACTTTAGCTCTGTCTTTAATTTCTCTACACTCACCTTGATCTCCTTCAGGTTTCCCTCATATATCCTTATTTTTCATAGTCATTCCTCTAACTCCTTGATTCTGGCATCCTTCTCTTGATTCTGTAGAAATAAATTTTTCAAGTTCTACTTCATCGCCATGGTGAATGTGGTGCTAGAAGACCCTATAGAAAGTGGATCTTCACTAACATATTCGATTAATGGGGTATCCGTGAGGATTAATATTGGGTCGACTCATGTGCTCAAGCCATTCTTGACTTATTATTGTATGATGCGACCAGTGGCTTTGTCATACCTCAAATTTTTCAACTTCAACACTTTTCTTGGTATGTATGGGGTGTTAAGACCCAAATATAACCCACCGAATTGATTGTGGTTGTTTGAACCTTCCATTGATATCTTCAGGATTTCGTTGTCTATCGATGATGCATTCGTGTTCTAAACCTCTTCATATTTCTTCTATTTTTCCTCTTCTACTTATTTGATTGCAACTTCATTTGGTTCTCTCTGTGTTTCTTTTGCAACAGTTGTTTCTTTTGTTGTCTCTCTTTCAATTGTTTCTTTATGTTCAGCTTCAACTTCAGCTTCCTTATTGGAAAATACCTTTCCTTCTACTTTTGATTTAGGTTCTACTGTCATTGTTTCAATGTCATATTTTCCTTTAACTCTAGCTGCATCATTCTTCCTCCTCATTTTTGCAGCATCATTCTTATTTTTGTAATTTTCTCCTTCTTTATTCTCTTATTATATATTTCTATCTCTTCCTCGGCTGATCCAAAATGCATTGACGTCTTTGTTGTAGAGGATTTTTTTTTTCCTATTCTTCTTCTCACTTCTGAGCCCCTTCTCAAGATTTTATTTCATCATCTATCCTCCCTATAGGTTTTCCCTGTCATTTGGAAATGACCTCATCATAAGTTTGGGCTCTATAGTGGACTTCTTCTTCTTCCCAAATGGTCGAATTGTATTCCCATGGGATGCCATACTTATTACAATGTCCCTTGACCACTTTCTTTGGTTCATGTCTCATGAATCTCTCTTCTTCGAAGTGATATGAAAGCAATGCATCTACTTTGTCCTGGTGCTAATTGGTGTTTGAAAACAAGTAGGAGTTGATCCAAAATGGGAATGGGGACTAGATATATTTCTTGTCTCAATAGAGAACTACCCCAAATCTATTGATCACTATTTGATAGGATACTTCTTGGAGCACCAATTTGTCGAGGACAAATCTTGGGAGTAGAAGTGGAGCTTTGGTATCCCTATATATCCTCATGTACATCCTATGTTCCATTAAGTACCAATCCCCTATATTTATGATTACCACTAATTCCTTATATGCATGGGGCTGGCACAAAAAAAATGAATTCATATAATGGTTCCAAGAATTGGTCACATATCCTATGGTACTATGTCCTATACTTGTGCTCCCATATCACCTTGCAGTAAATATGTATGGAAGGGTACGTCGTTTTCCACCCCAAACCTATATTCAAGTACTGATGTGCGATGCACATGATTTCCAATAGATACGATGACATATGAAAACTTAGGAATGTCTCAGTATTGGCCTCCTTAACAGTTGCGAAAGACTCTGTCAAATTTGATGATAGAATCTTATCCCAATCGAATGTTGACCCTTCATTTGTGCAGTAATGTATCAGTGGTGTCAATGCCAGAGTGAATTTAGAGGCATTTGTCTCTCCATACAATCTTTAGAGCATAGTCACGATGTATTGATATGGCTTCCCCAACGAGGTGGTTGGGTACCCATTGGTCTATCTATGTTCGAATGATTTATCTGGTTTGTACTAGATGTTGAACACGTCATTTTTCATGTGCTTGAATCCACTAAGAAGTTCTTCATCCAACTTCTTGGTTCCGTTTTCTAGATGATAATATTTTTCCAGGTTGGTTGGTTGGAATGAATCTATGGTCTCTCCCCTAGTATTACGTATGTATCTATTTTCCAAATATACATGCTTGAGAATCTAGTCAATTGCATCTACATAGGGAAATACTGTATCATGGGTTGTTACTCTATGTATTCATGATTTTTTGATATTCTTGAAAACTTTAAGCTCATCTTGATCTTCGACATTGATGAGGAAATTTATCTTTTTGAACATTTGAAATATGTTTCCCCATTTGCGTGGGTCTTCCCCTTTCTCTAGGAGTCCACTTGTATCATCATACACTACTCCTAGAGAGTTAGGTTCCTCTTTATGCTTTCTTTTACTACTAGAAGCCTCTATGGTAGGTGCCTTTATTGTTGTTTTCTTTCGTGGAGATATTTATGAACCTGAAACACATAGTCGTAATTATCCCCAAAACATAACTAGGTGAGAAAATAAGCATGATCAGATAAGGAGTTGTAAACATATAAGAGATAAGCATGAAAAACAAATATGCCTATGTAAATCCATGTTTCAAGTACCCGAAGAATCACTTATATCGATGTTAGGTGGGAGATCATCATCAGAGGATGATAGGATGATTGGGGACATTATGGAGGATTTTTAGGAAGACTATCTTAGCTTGGGGAAAGTCCGGGTATTTGGTGAAGTATCTACTATCTTGTTTAATGGAGCAACTTTTTGAGATTGAAAAAATTCATGGGAACTGCTCCTGTATGTACTAGAATAGTTCATGGCATGGTCATAGGTATGAATCGGGATATTTCTTGTCAACTCCTCTGAACGATACCAAAGTTATTTTTGTTAAGCTCACTAATGAGGTTGGTACCAGAGGGGTTCATACAAATTCCTCTAGAGAACACTGTTGGATTTTATATAAAGGCCTCTGGTGAAGAATAGAGGTGATCATGAAAAGTTATCTAGTCAATACTAGTGACAATTATGTTAAGTCTTTGGTTAATACCTAAGGTGATATTTCCAAGTCCTCTAGTGAGACCGAAGGGGATCATGTAAAATCCTCTAGATAGACCAAATACAATTATATTAAGTGTTATGGTGAAGATCGATAATGATCATGTTAATCCCTTCGGTGAAAATAAGAGGTGATCACACAAAGTCCTTCAGACAATATATCGACGATTGTATTAACTTCTCTGAAACACATGCATCCAAAAATTTAACTTAGTCACAAAATTAGGTTGTTTGGTCAAGTAAAGGGAGCAAGGGATCGAGAGGATCTAGTGATATATTCTTTGACAACTCGACTGTTATGGAAATGGAGCTTGAAGATGATTTTTTGAAGTGCAACATTATGGGTTTGTGGTTTATCCGGATAGGACAACTTAAGACAAGAGAGAAAGGAAAGTCGATATTTGTAAAGATTCCTTGGGGAAAAATCATTGATTAAGGTGTCGAGGGTTCAATCCTTGTTAGTTTGGCACTAGGTCCAGGTTTTTATTATGCGGTTATGTTGATGTCGGGTGTGTGAAGCATGGACGAGAACCAAAGATGAGGGAACACCAAAGTTTGAACTAAATCCGAGGAAGGATATGAGTTAGGGCACGAAATATTGAGATATGGTTGGGGCTGAAGAATAATATGGTCAGGGTTTCCCATGGAGCGAAGGTGAAAGGGCCATTGGTGACAATGATAGCAGTATAAGTATGGTTAGTCAGGGTTGTGCTTGAAGGACCTGTTATCTATTTGTAAAAATGAACCCTAACCCTAACAAATAGAATCAACAAAAACAGTAAAGATGGTTTTATGGATTACTCAGTTTTTTGTTTGATACATGGGTGCAGAGGGTAACTAGACGATGTAAAACTCTCGTGTTCACACTGGCTTGTTGACAGACTCACTTTGGTGCTCCTCTTTCTTCCTTGGTTATAGTAACAATGATCAAAAGAGGGAGAAGTGATATTTTATAGCGTGGGTGCATGGTTCAAGGTTACCAGAGAATTAAGACTTTACCAAAAGCAGTGTTGGGAAGTTCCTCGGTCATACCGGAGATTTTTGTGGAAAGTCCTATAGTATACATCAGAGGTGTTATTGTTAACTCAACTGGTAAGTGAATAGATGCATCAAAGATATTGTTCGGAAGGTCTCTGGTGATTCTGGAGACATTTATGGGAAGTATGTCGATCAAGTACTTAACGCATCAGAGAGGTTTTGGGGAACTCATCTGGTTTGACTAGAGGAGTTTTTAAGAACTCCTATGATTAAATCATAGGAGTTAGTATTAATTTTTTCGATTGTTTAAGTAGCATTGCGGAAGAGTTCGGGGAAAGTCCTCTAGTGGCTACCAGAGAAATTTGTTGGAACTCGATCGATACACACCAAAGGGGTTGAGAATAACTTATCTGGTGACTGAAAATTGATTCTCAAATATTTTTCTAAGTATTGAAAACAAAGATTCAACCCAAACCAAGCTAAAAACTAACATGACCTCCTCATAGAGAGATAAATAAAGATCAATATTGAGGAAACTTTTCAATCCAAGAGGCTCTCGTGGAAGAAAAGAGGGGTCCCATTTTCTCACAGAGAAGGATTTATAAGAAAATATATAAGAAAAAGGGAGGTTGTTGATGCCTAGAAAACCACTCTCCTATTTGAAGTGGTTCTTCCTTAGAGTCTTGTGATTCCTCTTCTTCAGTTTCCATGTTCTTCTCTGTGATGTTGGTTTCTTGTGGATCAATATTGTGATTTGATGAATCGGTCTTCTATTGCTTTGAGTCCTTTATTGGTGTCGCTTTGGATTTGGGATATATGTTGATGTGTGTTGATGATATCCCTTTTTTAAAGGACCTTCTTTATTGTTCAAGGATTCAAAACTATTTTTGTTGCTGGGACAAGGATTATGAGGATCTAGATTAGGGGTTTTCTTGATTGATTTCCTTTTATTAAGCACTTTGATAAAGCCCTCTTTATCCATGGGGTCTCTAGTTCCCAAAATTTCCATGGAAGAGAATACATCTTGATCCAAACAAGGGTTTCTATAAAGTTTTCTTTCTCTGGGACAAATTGTTATATCTAGTAGTGAAGGTAGAGCCTAATTGAGTTGAAGAAGTAGGGTCCTTTTTCAAAAATATGCTCTCTATCTTTGATACAAATGAAGATTCCAGTAAAAAATACTTTGGATCCTAGCTTAAGATCGATATTCTCTTTCATTTTCCATCCGGTCTTCATCCATCCTATTAGGGATTTTCTGGATGGCCAAACTCCCATGAATTTGAAAATGATCACATAGTCCCTCATGTATTGTATGTAGTTACCCACATTTGGAGATTTTACCTCATATTTTGGGTTTTCCTTCATATTATCCAAGAAATCATTATAAAGTGTATTAGTTATCATTTGTTAAAGGATTTATCCTTCTTTGTGTTCATTCCATTGATTGAATCATTCCTTACACCCCCCTTTCCATTTGAGGGATGCCAGGAAATGAGAGACACTTCCACAATAAACCTAGCCAAGGAGAAGAAGAATTTAACAAATAACATAAATGACAAAGAAATCACACAGTACATAGATATTTTACCTTGGAAACCCAAACCGAGAAAACCAACATTCCTTTGAGATTTTTTATCTCTTGTTGTCTTATTCAATATGAATAAAAGGTTGCATGTCTAAACTTGGTCCACACCTAAGAAAAAATAGAAATCATACCCTCTTTCCTTCACAAGAAAAACCCTGTAGGAAATCTGGCTTACATCTGCATGACTAACAACCTACGATTTATTATTTTTTCATTACTATCCTTTATGGCCTTACAACACGCCTCTTTATAGGCTTTATAACAGGAAAACAAATAAAGACTTGAAACCCAAATATAGTTACAGATATTGGGATTCTGTTACAGTCGAATCCAAGTCACATTACTAGTCGATTACTAGTCATCCTTCATTTGGTATTCATTCGGTCATCCACTTGTCAACCTCTTGTTGGTTGACCTCTTAAACTTACTGTCGATGCCTTTACCATGTCGAACTGTTTCGACCTTCAACTTCGAATTTAAATGGTCGAATCACCTCGACCGTTGACTTGTTGTCGATCCACCTCGACTTCAACTGTCAGTCGATTCACCTCGACTAGAATTTCATTGAAAATATATTATAACAAACCAATTCTCCCACTTGTTTCTTCTTTTGATCAGTTATTTTATCATGAAATGAGAGAAGAGAGATATGATAAATAAATATACATATATATATATATATATATATATATATATATATATATATATATATATATAATTGTCGGCATATATATATATATATATATATATATATATAATTATCCAATAATATAACAAATATATATCATAGATGTAACCATAAACATAGAGATACAGAAATACACAATTTATATTAATGAGTGAAAGGTACAAAACTATAGAAATACAGAGTGAAAGACTCGCTAAAATGGTGGCAACTTATCTCTGAGAAGAGATGTGATGGCTATGCTCATTTGAAAGAAGATGATTGTTACAATGAGGCTCCAAATTCCTTTTTAATAGAAATAAAATCCAAAACCCTAACCCTGGAAGATGAAAAGCCAACAAGTTTGTGGACCCCGCTTTGGGTAGTTTGTTGTATCAACTTCTCGGGGGCGTAACTTTGGCATACAATATTCGTTTGGGGTGCATGATAGCTCATTGGAAAGGTATTGATGAGAAAATCCATTTTTGGGGCTCAATTATTGATCTTGCAATAATTTTGGTGCTTAATCGTGAAAAAAATCATTTAGGCCCTCAAAATGGACCCAAAAGTTTAGGACCTGAAAAACTGCTAAAAATAGTAAATTGCCAACAAACTGTTTTGAGTCAGTTGGAATAGGTGGTTGTCCACCAATATCGACTTTGATAAATCCTACCTTCTTAGGAAACAATGTTCTCCATTGCATTGAGTTTTCGGGGGAGAGGGGAAAGCATTTGTTGAATCTGAATCTTGGTGAGCTTCTTGCCTCGTTGGATAAGTTGTGTTGCTTAGCTTATTGAAGGCGATCACGAGCCTGTTGTTGGCGGGGTTGAATATATTCAACCAACCTGTTGTATCTTGGCTTGACTAGGTAGTGTGTAGGTACCATTGTAGGTGAAGAAACAATATCTTCTTTCTTTTCTGCAATCTTCTTTTGTTGGATAGAAAGGTCTTAGGCCAAGGTTGCAGTGGTTGTAGTGTCCTTATGTTCACCTTTTGAATAGATTGTGAAGAGGATGGATTTTTCAGTATGAGATATTACCTTGCGGCATTGTTTTGGTGGGATAGTAGTTGGAACTACCTATGGTATCTTATAGAGATGACACCCCAGAGTAACAATGACACTACAGGGTCGAGACTCATAAATAGAAAGGTGCTTCCACATATATGGTTGGCCCAAAAGAACATCACAGATATCTAGAAATGAAACATCACATAATACCTCATCCTTGAAGGGATGGATTCCATATGACAATAAGCATTGTTGGTTAACATGGAGATATCGTCGCTGGAAAAGCCACATGATGTTGTATGGTTGTGGGTGTGGTTTTGTCGAAAATCCTAATTGTTTGACGACCTATGCTGAGATGAGGTTCTTCTGGCTTCCTCTATCAACAATAAAATGTAGCGGGGCCCCCTTCACCCACAATTTGAATGAAAAATGTGCTCCCCCTCTCCATGATCTATTGGTTCTTCTGTTTGAATTGTTGCAGTTGTGACAGTAGGAGTGGGGTCTGTGTCGATGATTTGTATTTTCCCATTATGTTTTGAATCAGATTATGAATCAGGGTTTGGCTCCTTTTCTTTGATCTAGGCCACCAATTATTGTTTTGAGCGACATTCAGCAATGTTGTGCCAGGGGATTTTGTGGAAATCACACCACTTTCTAGTTTCCTTCTTCGTCTTTATGTTACCCTTATTTTCCCGAGGCTTGGGATAGTTTTTGAGAGGCTGGTTGTTAGAGTTGTATTTACCATACTTTGGTTATTCTGAATTTTCATACCCAAACTCTTGTTTGTTCTGGTGCCTAAATTTCTTCTCGATTTTGACAGCAAATCGATAGGCATCTCCCAGTGATGAGATGTCCAAAAAATTCATTTTGGTTTGGATGTACCTATGCAAAGCCCCGCAGTACTTCAGAACCAGATATCGCTCGGAGTATTTGATACCCATATTGGTGCGTAAGGTATGGAAAGTATTTTTGAACTATGGCACTTTTTGGCCCCTCTCTTATCGTAGTGTGTTCTAGTTCATGTACTGGTCGTCATAGTTACCAACAAGGTAATATTGTTCCTTGATCACATCCACACAAAATATCTCAAGTGAGCTCAACCCTATATATTCCATACTCCTCTATGGAAATTTTCTCCCAGTAAGTTTTTCACCAATGTTTTACATGGGGGAGAGCCTTAAGGAGTGTGAAGGGGATCTTTTCCCTATCGGAAAAATTGTGAATAGAGAAGTAACCTTCTAGGCAATTTAACCATTTTTCTAGGGTATCCGCATCTATCCGACCTTAAAATACAGGAATATAAAAATTAACTTGTACCTTGAAAGGAGAGGTTCCTCCAAAGTGGATGCTTGATGAATATGTGCATGTTGTTCTCAACAAGCGTTGAAGAATGTGGGAAACAATTCTCCATCATTTCATCCCTTTGTTGCATGAGAGCTTGCTCAAGCAACAGATTAATAGAATATTTTTCTCCATCATTTTTCTTCTATTCCACCATGGAGGGTTTCTTGGGCATGCAAGAGAGATTTTCCTCAAGAGAGACAAGCTCAAGACCCAAATTTATATACTCGTACCTCGTGGGGGACATGCACTGAAAAACGATCAAGAGTAGTATGCTTTGATACCACTGATAATGATTATTTTCGGCATGAGAGAGGGGATATAATAAAGAAATGAACATAGGTATATCAGATAACCAATAATATAATAGAGATATATTAGATATATAACCATAAACACAGAGATACAATAATACACAATTTCTATTAATGAGCGAAATGTACAAAACTGTAGAAATACAGAGTGAAAGATTGGCTAGAATGGTGGAAGCTTATCTCTGAGAAGAGTTGTGATGGCTATGCTCATTAGAAAGAATATGATTGTTACAATGAGTCTCCAAAGGCATTTTTAACATAAATAAAATCCAAAACCCTAACCTCGAAAGATGAAAATCCAACAAGTTTGTGGACCCCCTTTTGGGTAGTTTGGTGTATCAACTTCCCACGGGCGTAACTCTGGCATCTGATCTCTATTTGGAGCATTTGATAGCTCCTTGGAAAGGTATCGATGAGGAGATTCATTTTAGTGGCTCAATAATTCCTTTACATATCATTAAGGTGCCTGATCATGAAAAAACTCTGCTTAGGCCCTCAAAATGGCCCCAAAAATTTAGGACCCTAAAAACTGCTAAAAATAGTAACTTGCCAACAAATTGTTTTGAATCAATTGGAATAGGTGGGTGGCCACTGATATCCACCTGGATCAATTAAAATTTTCTAAAAATAGTAAATTTCCAACAAACTGTTTTGAGCCAGTTGGAATAGGTGGGTGGCCACTGATATCCACCTGGATCATCTTTGATGAAACATGATATTCCTAAACTTTCATTCATAGACCTAGGGAAAAAATTCCCATTGCCTCTTTGCACCAAGAGAAATTCACATCACTCATAGACTTGGTCAATGAGTTTGTTATTTTTTGAAACATGTCTACTTTCTCCAGTGGCACCTTGGTACATTCCACCATATCTCTTATGAAATGGTATTGTACATCAATGTGCTTAGTCTTCTAATGATAAGCAGGGTTCTTTGCCAAAATTATTGTGCTTTGACTATCACAATGTACCTTCATATCTCTCTTCTCAAATCTGATTCCTGAACACAACTTTCTCATCCATACCGCCTCTTTGCTTCCATGAGTGGTCACCATGTATTCAACTTTTGTTGTTGAAAAGGCTACGACCATATGTCGCTTACCCATCTAGCTTATTTCTCCACCAAACATATTGAAGACATATTGGTTGTTCAACCTTAATTGATCCAGATCTCCAAACCAATTGGCATCGAAAAATCCATGTACATTTAATTTACCACTGTTACCTCCAGGTATTCCTTGGTAGCATCTAGCATAGTCCTTCATGCCACACAAATATCTGAATACTCTCTTGACAATTGTCCAGTGCTCCTTTCCAAGTGTCGACATGTACCTTCTCAACACTCCCATTGTGTGGGAAATGTCTGGATGAGTGCGGACCATCACATACATTAGACTACCAACACCACTTGGATAGGGAACACGTTTCATGTCGTCTATTTCTTCCTGTGTCTTTGGAAATTGCTCAACATTTTTCCTTGCTCCCACAGGAATTGGCGCCTTCATCGGTTTGCAATCCTTCATATTGAAACATTTCAGAACTATTTCAATATACTTCATCTAATTCAATCATGGATTTCTAGTGGCTCGATCCCCCTTAATCTTCATTCCCATAATGAATTTAGCTATACCGAGATCCTTCATGTAGAACTTGGAGGATAGTTGCTTCTTCACCTCCTTTATTGCATCCATGTTGTTTCCAATCAAAAATATTCCATCAACATACAAAGCTACATATATGAAATTCCCACCTTCTTCCTTGGAATATATGCAATGATCAACTTTGCTTCTAACAAATCCCAAACTAAGGATGTATGTGTTGAACGTATGGTACCACATCCTTGGCAATTTATTTAGACCATAAAGGGATATTTTTAGTTTGCATACCAACTCTTGATTTCCCTTTACTACCTATCCTTCAAGTTGTTTCATGTAGATTTGTTCTTCCAGGTCCCCATGTAGGAACATTGTATTCACATCCATCTATTATATTTCTAGATCGAATTTTGCAGTGAGAGACATTAGTACTCTAATGGAAGTTAGTTTTTCAACAAGGGGAAATATATCACAGAAGTCGACTCACTCGACTTGGGAATAACCTTTCACTAACAGTTGAGCTTTGAACTTCTTGACTTGTCTTGCGACATTCATCTTCTTCTTGAATACCCATTTCATACCAACGATATTTATTCCACTAGGTAACTTGACTAAATCACATGTCTCATTCGTGTGCGAGGATTCCATCTCTTCTACCATGGAGTCCTTCCATAGTTTACCCTCTGTCGAGTTGATTTCCTCTCTGACTGACTTGGGCTCATCATCGATGGTAGTTAGCACGAATGCATAATTAAAGTCGGGTGGACTATACTTTTCGACTAGTTTTATTACTCTTTATGACCTCCTTGCCCCCAGAGTTTATTGTTCTACCTCTTCTTCAAATATAGTCGACTCATCTGAATCGTCTTCTTCATTCCTTAGTTCAAACTGCATCATTCCAAGATTATTCTCATTCTGAACAACTTCTTCAGGCCCAAACTTACCTCTGACATCTCTGAAGACCACATCTCAACTGTACATTGTTCTTCTTGATGTACGATCCCAGAGATTATATCCCTTCATTCATTCTTTATATCTAATGAAAATACAGTTGACTTCCTTCTTGTCCAACTTGCTCCTCTTTTCCTTGGGAACATGCAAAAACGCATCAAAGACAAATACTTTGAGATTTGAAACCGTAGGATTCTTACCTGACCATACCTCATGTGGAGTTGTGTTGGATAACACCGACGAAGGAAACATATTCACCAAATATCTTGCAGTTTCGACTTCTTTTGCCCAAAACTCTTGTGTGAGACCAACACTATTGAGAATGCTCCTTGTCATATCCATCAAAATTTTGTTCATTCTCTCGGAAAGTCCATTTTGTTGTGGGGTATATTCTGTGGTGTTTTCGCATGATATGCGACACTTCTTACAGAACTGATCAATTTCTTTTCCACAGAATTCACCACCATTGTCAATTATCAACACCTTAATCTTCTTATCTGTCTGGTTTTCTCCAAGATCTTTAAAATATTTAAATTTATTGAAAACCTCTGATTTATTCCTTAGGAAATGTATCCATGTCTTCCTGAAAAAATCATCTATTATTAGAGAAATATTTTCCTCACCCTATGCAATCTTGCAGAGAGGTCCATATTCCATTTCCCTATGCAGACTTATCTTCCCTGTTACTAAAATCCATAGACAAAAATACAAATTTTTCCACTTGTACTCATCTTGTACCCTATACAACAAGCGTACACGCAGGCTGTTCCACTACAACCCATGTACACCGGGATTTGTGCCATAAAATAAAAATTAAATGTCGGGTTTCCATGTCATGATAGGAGATCTCTGATCCTTGGACTTCAATATACTGGAAACATTCCAACTCAGCCCTTCAGTTTCATTTTGAAGGCTATAAAGAGGCCAATCCCGAGATATGGAAAAGGGAGAGAATTCAACTTTGAGAGCAAAGTTACTCTGGAGAAATCATTTGCTTCATATTGAATTTGCATCCCTTTGTCCTTTAAGTTTGAACACAGTGTTCAGCCCCCAAGCTCTTCCCTTATTGATGGAGAACCTCATTGTCTCTATTCTATGAGCTTGTCTTTGGTGGAGGATTGAAGTTGTGGAGGCCCAACTGGAATGAACTTAGTTTCTTAGTTCTGATCCGTGCCGACACGAAAGTCTGTAATATTTTCACTTCTGTTGATCATTTAATAATAGAAATACTCCTTTCCCTTCCAATTAATATCTTGAAAATATATGAATTATTATCCATGGGCATATTTTGTTAATTTTTATGCCATTATTATAGTTATTTGCATTTCAATAGATAAGAGCATCATAAGAACAAGATCACTGATAA
Source organism: Picea sitchensis (assembly GCA_010110895.2). Classification (NCBI taxonomy): domain Eukaryota; kingdom Viridiplantae; phylum Streptophyta; class Pinopsida; order Pinales; family Pinaceae; genus Picea; species Picea sitchensis. Next base: position 732 of record SNQJ01S0152784.1, on the reverse strand, counting down.
ATACACATTCACAAGAGACACAACATTTATCCTGGGAAACCCTTTAGGGGAAGAAAACCCAACAAAAACTTCCTTATCATAAATAGCTTATACAATGTTCAAGAGATAACTCAAACCAATACAAATAGTCCTCCCCAAGAGATGCGCCACTCTTCTTCTCCTCTCTCTAACTGGTAATTGCAGCTTGCTTCATAAGATAATGAGCAAGTGAGTTGTGTGTTTGAAGTGAGGCGCTAGCCTCTTATTTATACAAGACTGGCACGTTTGAAAGGTCACAACTGGTAGGGCTGACCTCTCACTTTGGGTGGGTAAACCCACCTTTAATTAATTATGGGTCTTCCATAATAAATGTTGCGGCCGACTTCTTATTCTTCCCTTTATAATTGTCCGATAACCAATCCGCAAAAGGGGATTTGGTCCTTATACAATTACCGACATGATTAATCTACAATGGGGATTAATCCAATAACAACAATAATAATAATGACATGATTAATCTACAATGGGTATTTAATCCAATAATAATAAGAATCCTCTTCGCAGTTACATTATTTCAACACTCCCCCTTAACAAGAAGGGTATTCTTCATCAACATTAGGCAAGAGAGGTTTGCATCATCAGTGGCATCTAGAGGACAGTATCATCAATATCATCTTGAAACATTGGCTAGCATATTTATGAGTCATCGAAAGTTTTCTTCATCGGCAACATCATCATTCTCGAAAGAATGTT
>SNQJ01S0152783.1:581-22865 GCA_010110895.2 Picea sitchensis | reverse complement strand
CTAGCCTGAAATCAACTTGAAAGGATTCCACTCATCATTGTGGGTATACCTTCAAGCGACCCCCATAATACGCGCAATCTCTACACCAAGACCAACAAATCAGGGTGAGTAACTCTGCTAGTCTCAAAGCGACCTCGTGATTGACCCTTGTGTGAGAAGGGCTTCCCAAGATAAAATGTAGCAATTGGATTTCACCGCTCCCTAACACAAGATTCTATGTTTGTTTGTAGATTTGGAAATTTATCTTTCATGCCTATTCCAAAGCCCTACAACTAATCTAATGTAGGTTTGATACCAAAAAATGTAAAAATGTCTAATCAATTTTTAGTTTAGCGCTTGATTTTTAAGGTTGTTGTTACTCAAAAGGAAAATGGCATGGATAATATGGTGTTTTGACCGACTCGAAAGTTATGCAAAGAGATGAATATGAAATCTTTTCATTTCAATGAAAGCTACGCTACGAGAAGGATAAAACAATCATCATTCCAGATGCACAATGTCCCAAAATGCCAAAAAAAAACCATGCAATTCCACTACTTCAAATGCAACCTAGTTTCACGACCCAAAAACAAAAATGCAGTCAAAACAATGAGACCTGAAAGAAAAAAAGTAGAATCTTGTTCTAACAAGAACTTAATCAAGGATTTGACCACCAACAAGCATTCAAAGAGTACAATAAAATGCAGAGAAGAATCCAAGAAATGATAGGGAGAAAGAGAAACCACTCAAAACTGTCCCGACAAAAACGCATCTAGAAAAGGCAATTTCATGTTTATGAAAAAGGTTTCAAGCTCCAATAAAGACAAAAGAGAGTGAAAAGAATAAAAAACCCTCAAGAACCAATCCAAACAACTCCACAAATCAACCACAGACTCTAGGTAAAGAGTACTACAAAACAAGCTGCCAAAGACTGAGCAAAAGAAGGCAATTTCACTCAAAAAAGACACTAGCGCTCCCCTAGAAGGGTGCAAAGAGTGTTGAAACGCCCCCTAAAACATTGTAGGGGAGTGTTGGCACTCTGGTATGGCCTACAGGGGGGGCGTTGGTGCTGCCAAAAACTCAGAAAAATAGCAAAAAATTTGCAAAAAATTACCCAGAATGCATGAAAAAAGAGGTGAAATTTATAGTGAAGGTAAGAGAAAGGTAATAGATGATGAACAACCAAGAATTGCTTGGGAAAATGACCTCAAAGATCAAATGGAACAATTCATATATCCTTGAACTTATTACAACATCTTTCATACAATCAGATGAAGGAGAAATGAGTAAATCGACTCCAAATCTCAACGAAGAAGAGTGACTCAAAGGAAGGAAGAAAATGTCGAAAAATCCAAACAAAAGGTGATAAATTCTTAGAAATCAAAGTGTTGAAGGCCAAAACAAAGATGTATTGAGGTTGTAAGACTCCTAAGCAAGTTCCAAAAGCAAGGAATGAACTTAGAGACGAAACCCTAGAAGATTTTTCATAGAAAAGAAGTGGTGCTCTGGTGTAAAGGGAACCAAAGCATTTCAACGCTCTGTGTAAGACCAGTAGGGAGCACCAATGCTCTGGTGGAAGAGGTAGGGGGGCGTTGGCCACTAAAAATTCATAAAAATGCCCATAAAATAAAATAAAAATCAAGCAAACTTAGGAAATCAAAGTGTATGAGATGATGTAAAGATCCAATCAACACAGTTCTAAGAATCAAAGACATAGTATGGAGAAGGTAAAAAATGAGCAAAGGCCAAAACAAGACCTAGGAAAGGAAACATAAATCAAGGTCCCTCCCTAGTGGAGTCACCAATTTCTATTACAGAGAAATCCCCTTGCGGACAAGTGGATTCTCTCTTGGATACTAGACCCTTATGACCAAGACAAAAAATGCTTTTGTGGACACTGACATTCCTTTTAGATCTAATTAAGCTAATGTATGAAGAGGAAGAAGAAAAGTGTACCTTTTTAATGGCGTTTTTCCTCGCACATTCCAGGTTGAGCTTCGATCATAAGCTCCTCAATAAGTCCTGTAGAACAAACAAAGATACAACAAACTTCCTATTCTACTAAGATTATCTCAAAAACAGATCTATCTACTAGAGACAAGTTCATGAAATGTACGTAAACTTTAAAGGAAACAGGCCAAGCATGGATTTATATTAATGAGAACAAAGTGGTGCTTACAGCCATGGATGTAGTGCAGCAGCTTCACCAAGCTCCCTTTGTCCAGACCCTTGCTCAAATAATCCACATAGAATGTTGATGCTTCAATGATATCTCCCTTATGAGATCATAAGTTTGATGCTTCACAATGTCTCCCTATATCAATACCACTCATGAGATCATATGTTTGGTATCTCTCAATATCTATCATGTATTTCACCATGATAAGGCCTCCTTATATAAGCTTGGAGAGACCCTACCACTTGATAGATATTTGGGATAAGTTGAGGATTCTTCTCCTTCAGTTGTGGATCTTCCCTAAGATCATGCCTTGACCTCAGATTCGAATCCAACCAACTTCAGAGATTGAGGGGATTCATCCCTGATTTATCTCAACAAACCAAAATTCGCTCCGAAAGGGAAGTGCTCCCCCAAAAGGGTGCACAAAGCATTTCAACGCTCCCCCAAAGAAGGCTAGGGAGCGTCGACGCTCCCTGACAGTGGGTAGGGGAGCGTTGCCTTCCAAAAATCATTTTTAAGTGGTTTTCTTCATGGAAAATGCTTTGTATTCTTCATCAAATGATTTCTCTTCCTAAATCTAGTCTTTGAGGGTGTCTTAAGTGTCCCTGTGATGTTGTTAGAGGCACAACATAGGCAAGATGGTATTATGATGTTTGCGACACTTGTGGTCAAGATGCGACACTTGCGGACAAGATGCGACACTTGTAATGACGACAATTGCGACACTATTGAAGTGAGTAATTTTGATGTGTGACAAGAAGCCATAAGAATCTATCAAGGATCAAGGGTTACAAAGGGCATTAGAAGAATCTAAATTCTGTTTTTGGTTGGAGACTCCTCTATAATCTTTAGATTCCTCCTTAATCTCTCTATCCCTCATTCTAGTAGCTTACACTATGTAATTCAAAGAATATAAGAAATTTCCCATAAGTTTGAAGTAATTTCATATTACCATGTTCTTCAAACTCATAATTTGAATGGGCACTAATTCACTAATCTAGGAGTTCAATTAGGTGATGGGCTTCTAAGTATCAAAAGGGGGGCTCCCATCTCCAAGCCTCTTTATGAATGAATGGACATTTATTTCCCAATGAATATGTCATCCAAAGTGGAGTAACTTGTATGGGTGAGAAGGGCCATTATGGCCACCCTCCCATGCATTATAATTCTGGTGGGTGAGTTTATATGGTGCATGGTGTTGATTTCCTTTGTAGTGTGGGAGAATTTAGAGTGCCAGTTCCGGCTCTTTAGAGCCGTTGTGGAGAGTTTCTTGAGGCTCCTTTTGACAATGTTTTGGTTTCCTTTGATAGTGGGCCTTTTCTCTGTGGAGGGTGGGTTTCCTTGGGAAGATTCCCCTTCTATCTAGTGGAAACTTTATACGGTTTCTTCAAAATTTATTCAAATGGTTGAGGCTCCTTTTGACGATGTTTTGGTTTCCTTTGATAGTGGGCCTTTTCTCTATGGAGGGTGGGTTTCCTTAGGAAGATTCCCCTTCTATCTAGTGGAAACTTTATACAGTTTCTTCAAAATTTCTTCAAATGGTTGAATGCAAGAATCACCATTGTATGTGGTATGAGATAGGAGAGGTAAAACAACATGTAAGCAATCATGAGCATGAAATCACAAAAGCTCATCTTGATGTGGTAAACACAACATTGAAATGGAGTAACTAGCAAGAAAAATTGGGAGAAGCATCTGGTTATAGAAACACGAGAGCGTGATAGGTTAATAACCCAACTCAAAAGGCTAAATCAAGGTGGTCTATTGCATGAGATAGACATGCTAGGGTTGATGGTCTAATGCATTTGTTCAACTCAACAACTCCACATTGTGGTTGTTATAGAAACAAGGGAGCTAGGTAAATAACCCAACTCAAAAGGCTAAATCAAGGTGGTCTATTTCATGAGATAGACATGCTAGGGTTGATGGTCTAATGCATTTTTTCAGCTCAACAACTCCACATTGTGGTTGTTCTACTCTAGCCAATGATTAGCAAAGGGGACTAATGGTTAGGAAAGGGGAATTCGACATAAAGGAGGAAAAGCTTGAAGATATGGTAATGGCTTGAAGACTTGATAATGGCTTTAATAGACATAACAAACTCCCATGTACAATTTTGTCGTGTGAGGTGAAGATATATTTAAGTCTGAGTGGGTAGATTTTGAAAATTTTGACATTGCCTTTGATTTTGAAAATTTTGACATTGAATAAATAGAGCAAGAGGGTACCTTGGTGACCATCCATTTCCCTGCACCTAGGAGGCACACAATCGTAAGTCTTAATCGCACGATAATTCTCGAGGGATGCGAAAAGGCACGTGGAAATCGTGTAGGCGGCTTGACTTTGCAGTGTTTGTTGTCTCATTCTGGCGGCCACTCTCTCCTATATCATCTCCCTCGTTTGTTCAATGTATTTGCAGAGCCTTCTTATTACGTTTGCTGCCATTCGCCTCCTCTTGCTACTCATGAACTTTGATCTCCTAACAGAAGAGCAGAGCATACTAATTCAATGCCTTTCACCGTTCATCTTTGCCATATTGTTGTTTCTGCTTTTCTCTTCCTCTGTTCCAGAACATCATGTCTCGGCAGTAATTACAAGGATTGTGTTTCCCATATATCTCCATGTGGGAGCATTGAAATCGGGTATCCTTTTGGGGAAAATGGCAGCGGCTGCGGTGAACCAGAGTTTCAGCTAGAGTCATGTGATTCCGACAGCCATCCTCTGATTAATATCGGTGGAAACGAATATCACATATTGGAGTCCTCATTCTTGGCGAATAGCAGCATATCTAAAATATTGACAATTGTTAACGACAATCTCTGGGGAGACAGATGCAATCTTTCAGGTAACTACGCTCAATTCTGGTGGCCCGCCTCTCATTTTCAGATCCTTGATACATACACTAATCTCACGCTTTGGAAGCACTGCGATAATCAAATTCCTGACAACATTTCTGGAACTTTGAGTTTATGTGGCAATGATTGGTACTACAGTTTGAGTCCACATTTAAACTTAGAGGGGACATCACTCTGCGACGCATTTCAACTACCAATCTACACGCAGTCCATGAATAATCAGAGTTTACTAAGGCAGGGTTTTGAGGTTACATGGCATATCGACCCCAACAGAGATCAAAGCTGTAGCGCTTGTTTGAAGAGTAACGGGAGTTGTGGTTATGACATTTTGAAACCGGCAACATTTCTTTGCCATTGTCCCAATGGCACAACGCATCCAGACAAGTGCTCCGCCAATGGTAGGTTTTGGGATAACCTTCTACAAATTTGATTGCTTGAATTCTCTCAATCTGTAAATATACATAAAATGCTGTTGAATCATGTTATGTATATGTGTTTTCAGATCTGTCAAGTATGCATTCTCTAATAAAAAACTGCGGATTCTTGCAGGTACTCAAGATATTGGAGGTCGAAACATGTCAGCGATTATAATAGGTAAATATCAAATTCAGTATTTTTCCATTAATAATCTCTTTTGGGTAGACTCAGATCACGTTGACATCAATCTATTCATTCCACCGCAGGTTGCTCTGTTGGAGGAGTTGCGCTGACAGCAATAGCACTGGTACTGTTCTTCAAGTTTTATTCAAAGGGAGGAAAACCTCCTGGACCTTGCATCTCTACTTCAAAGGTGGAGAAATTCCTAAGGGAATATGCTTATGAAATGCCAACCAGATATTCACACTCTCACCTCAAGAAGATCACAAACAACTTTGCAGAAAGGTTGGGAGAAGGAGGTTATGGTGTGGTTTATAAAGGTAAGCTTCGGAACGGCGCTCTAGTGGCCGTTAAGATTCTTGATAGGCATAGGCACACCGAGACCCAATTCATGAATGAAGTCGCCACCATTGGAAGGGTTCATCATGTCAATTTGGTTCGGCTGTTGGGGTATTGTTTCGAAAGCCCTACAAGCGCACTGGTATATGAGTTCATGGTTAATGGATCTCTAGATAAATTTATTTTTGCTGTAAAAGAGAAGGGGGGAGTGTTAAGGTGGGAACAATTGTATTCAATTGCTTTGGGTGCGGCTCGTGGAATTGCATATTTACACCAAGATTGCGAGAAGCGCATCATACACTTCGACATCAAACCGCACAACATATTGCTGGACGCGGAGTTCACACCAAAAGTTTCTGATTTTGGTCTCGCAAAATTTTGTGGGAAGGGAGAAGACCATGTGTCAATGACAGGCGTGTTAGGGACGCCGGGATATGTTGCACCAGAGTTGTGTTACAGAGATATGGGCCCTGTTACAGATAAATCCGATGTCTATAGTTTCGGAATGCTTTTGCTAGAGATTGTTGGAGGAAGAAAGAACATCAATTGGGAGGTGAGCCGTCCCAGTCAATTTTACTTTCCTGAGTGGGCCTTCAAGCTGCTTGAGAGCGGGGAGTTGGTGATGAGATTGAGACAAGGAATGGAAGCAGAAGAGGAGGAAAAGACAAGGAGACTGACTAAAGTTGGATTGTGGTGCATTCAATACAAGTCAAGTGATCGTCCTTGCATGAACAGGGTTGTTCAAATGTTAAAAGGAAATGGAGACGACGTAAGTAATCCTCCATTGCCCTTCCATCCCTGGGTGGTTGCACCTTAAAAGAAACTTTACTATCTTCCAAAGGAAACTTTCTTTTCATCTGATCAAGTTGCAGATTTTTATATTCAAACGAGCCTGGGCAATCTACGACGGCTATAGATGAGGTGACTTGAATATATAGGGAGCACACAAGCAATTGAAAGTTGAAAGTGCTTTTAGAATGGAGAAAGTATAGATAGGTTTCTATATGTTGTTAAGATGTCTCTCTAAATTTATCAAAGAACCGGGAGGTCGAGCAATTTTTGAAATATTGGGTTTCAACTACAAAAGCATCATATAGATTCATTTAAGAACATTACATGTCACTTATACTGAATAGAATTTGGGTGGGGATGATAACAACATTTCTCTCAATTTCTCTCAACTTTTCAAGCTACTTTCTATGAATAACATTTTAATATGAATTGCTCAAGCTTTTTACTTTTTATTTTTAAAATAATTCTAAAACATTCATTTTTATAAAGTCCCTTTAACTACTCTAAGCAGTGGAATAAGTTTAATTTGAGCTACTCTCATTGATTCCTTATTGGACAATTTGCATAACATTTTGGCTCAATTATGCATGCATGTTTAAGACCATCTTTAAATTATGCATAAGACTCCAAAATGGATGGAATTTTGAAACTTGTCTCATTATTGCTTATACATGTTATGCATATTTTACAATATGCATAATTGATTTGTAAATTGTTATGGATATTTTACCAAAAAAAAAATTCAATAAATCTTACAATATTTTGAAATTTTTTATTATGTAGTTTATTGTTTTAAATTTCAGATTTAATATTACTAGTGTAGTGCTCAAATCTCAGATTTAATATTAAAAAAGATACTAAAATAAATGAAACAAGAAAATGAACACACCTTCCACACAAATGAACACAAGATGTGACCTCGGAAACCTTATACAGGATAAACACTCTGTTGGAAGGTGAGGCATGTGCTCTACCCTCTTTTTCTCAGTTATAAAATGAAAGTACAAAGAAAGGGGAACTCACTATATCCCACTCCTAGATGTTCTAATCTATTATGGAACAATAACAATACGAAAATAATGGAACCCTTTTCTTCCCAGTGACCCAATATTTAACATAGTTTGTTAGTTGTTTAGGGTTAGGGTCAAGGTTTTTGCATGCCTCAACCCTCAAATAGTGTTAGGATTTTGGAAACTATAGAATATTCTTGAAAGTCCGCACACTATTAGCCCCACAAGTGTGAGTAATGGGGGTTGACGTGGCATCCACTAAGTGTCATGGTCATCAATAGGGTAGGTCAACTTGCGAGAGACATAACTTCCGCATACAAACTCTGATTGAGGTGATTTTTGCACCATTGGAAAGTTTTTGATGTGTAGAACAAAGTTGAGGGGATAGAGCTAAGATCACAAAGTTTTGACCCCAAAATGTGTTTCTTGATGCCACAAACTGGATTTGGAAGTTTCTAGATCCAAAATCACCAATTTAGGACCTTCCCCTAAAATAGGCTTTGCAAGGTAATTCTTCCCATTTTTCCACCCAAAAAGTACCAAGATAGATGAAAAATTATATAATGATCCATTCTAGATCTTACCTCCCCATTTAGGGAGGGTTTTGGTCCCCAAAATATTTTAATGAAGCAAGGAAAGTTTTCTTTTAGCTTCTCCCTGGAGTAAAATTTGGCCTTGCCTATAAGTGCCCTTTCAACCAAACCTTCCAGAGTTCATGTTGCCTATGTTTGGTAATTCTAGACTTTTCCTGCAAAACTATATCTTCTGCCAACTTTGCCTGAGTTTCTTGTGATAAGTCCTCTATGGTAGGTAGGACCTACTCATAAGTGTCATGATCGAACATGTAGGACTCATAGAGTTTCATATTTTCCAAATTAACTGCTAAGTAATTGCACATATATGGGGTTAGACTAAGTCTGTAAGGATTATCACCCACCTTCTCTAATAACTCAAAAGGACCATGCCATAGAGTCTTGATCTTATTACAAGGAACCTATATCCTTTCTTTGTTAAGATGCAACTAGAATCTATCTCCCACCTATAATTATTTCTTAATTATGTGTTAATCATGTCGGACCTTGTATTTTTCCACTAACTTCTTCAATGTCTCTTGTACTTGCAAATGGATCTACCTAATCTTTTCCAAATTTTTGTCTACTTTCAATGCATCTCTTGTGATGCCTTTCATCTCTCCTCCTTGTTGCCCATAAGCAACATCTAAGGGAGATGGTGGTAAATACCCAAGGCAAATTTCAAAAGGGGACTTATTGATTGAAGTGTGGACCCACTGTGGATTGCTATGTTATAATAGTGTTGAATATAAATCAAATTTTCATCCTAGGTATTTGGATTCTTATTATTGTAACCCCTCAAAAGTTGAACCAATGTCTTGTTGATTTCTTTTGTCAACCCATCTATCCATGGATGGAAAGTTGTAGATATTCAACTTGGTGCTCATATTCTCCCAAAGTATAGTCCAAAAGGCATCGAGAAATTTGGTATCCTTGTCTAAGATGATGCTCCTTGGTATCCCAAAGTGCACCTAGACCTTTTCAAAGAACATATTTTTTGCTTCTTTTCCTTTGTGGTATTTTTCTAAGGCACACAAATGCACATCTTGATGAAATTGTTAATTACCACAAATAGATAGTCATCTCCTTTTTGGTTTGTTGGAAAACCACCCAAAAAATCCATTGATATGCTATCCCAAGGTCTATTCGGTACGAGAAAGGGATGGTATAAACATTTCTTGCTGTTACTACGCTTGTTGGTACAACAAAGTATTTATCCTCTAATAAATCGAGCTAAATCTTCTTGCATTCTGGGATAATACACATACCTTTATAAGTTGGAAACTGTCTTCCCAACATCAAAATGTCCTATAACCTTGGAGGTGTGATCTTTTCTAATAAGCTGCACTATTTTGTCTTTAGGAACATAGATATTGTCTAGCTTGTAGAGAAACCCATTGTGGAGATTATAATCATCCTTACCATCACCTTCTCGTACATGATTTTAGTGCTATAGTTATTGAAACACCTCCTTAAAATCCTCATCTTTTGTGTATGTCTATTTGTATTCATCATGGGTAAAATGATCCACATGCATAAGAGTTCCCAAATATGTAATCTTAGATTTGGGTGGCCTTGAAATCATTTTTGCTAACTTATTAGTGATTCCCTTCTTGTATTTGATGACTAGTCAAAATTGCTACAAAAACCCCATCCACTTGTAGTGTCTAGTTTGTTGAAGTTTACTCTGGGCTTGCAAATACTACAATGGATAGTCATTAGTGTGGATACTTGTTTCCTTTCCCAACAGATAGTTCTTGTAACATCTTGAACCATTGCATAGAGTTCCTTATCATACGTAGGGTAGTTTAGGAATACACCATGAAACATTTCAGAATGATAGCATACTATCTTACCTTCATGCATCAAGACCTCTCTCATAGAATATACACTTGCATCATTCTCCACTTTGAAAGTCTTCTGCAAATTAGTCAATGCAAGAATTGGTGCTTGATTGATCTTTTTTTTAGCTCATTTAAATCTTTTTATTGATTATTCTCCCTTGGAAACTCTTATCACAGGTTGTTATGCATGTTTGTGATTATGGCATCAAGTGGTGCAACTACAACTAAAATTAATGCTATAAACTTCTATATGTAATGCATTGTACCGAAAAAGTTCCTAAATTCAATGACATTAGTAAGAACTAACTAGTTGAGGATGGCTGCGATCTTTTTAGGATCTATCTTGAGTCCCCCTCCACCAATCACATATCCCAAATACACCGATGACAATTAAGAAAACTTGCATTTATTAAGGCTAGCCAATAGTTTGTGCTTTTTCAGAGTACTAACACATGCATGAGATGTGAGGTATGCTATTCCTACATAGAGCTATGAACCAATATATCATCTAAGTGCACTATCAAAAATAAATTTACAATGAGATGCAATGCATCATTAATCAAGATCATAAATATATTTGGTGCATTACATAAACAAAAAGGCATTACCAACCATTCATATAGACCTTGCCTTGTCTTGAAGGTAGTCTTCCAAGTGTCTTCTTATTTAACTATTACTTGGTGGTATCCTGATTTGAGATCCAACTTGGTGAATTACTTAGCATATACATCTAATCTAACAAGTCATTGATCCTTAGCAGGGGGTACCGATTCTCAAGGGTGATCTTGTTCAAATCTTTGTAGTTGACATAAGTTCACCAAGTCCCATACTTCTTGGGTACTATGATTATAGGTGACCCACAAGGTGTGGTGTTTGGTCAAATTAATCCATTATATAGTAGTTTTTGCAACTATTTCTTCACTTCATTTGCTTCTAGGATGGAATGTATATGCAACCCGATATTTGGCAATGGGGAGTCAAGCAACAACTGTATCTCAAGCTCCACTTCCCTCTTAGGTGGTAACCCTTTAGTATCTTGCAACACTTCTCTGTATGCCTACAACAAATCCTCCAAATGACGTTTATGCTCTTTAGTACATCCCTCTAGAGATGCCTTTACTTTTACTAATTTGTCACCTGGTTGATTTTCTCTCAAGGAAAAGTAATACAAACTTCATACTAGAACTGATTAATTTGTTGGCTTGGTTATCACTTAATAGATATATATTGGATTTACCTTTGTGTGCATTAAGGATGAAAGACTTTCCATCCTTGATCAGGTGGTCCTAGTTTTCTCTCCTCTTAAATATTGCATCCCTTATATACATGTAGATGATTTCAAATGCTACACCACACACATCCTGTGGTACTACATATGTGCATTTTAAATCTTTATAGCATAGCAATGAACACATATATTCTTTATAAAATAGAAATAAAACAATAACATTCACACATAATACTCATAAATTTACCCTAGAAACCCTTAATCGAGAAAAGAAACAAAACGTTTTGAGTTTCACCTCTAAATCTCATTGTATTAACTTCACCATTTACAATAAAACATATATGATTATGTGGCATATAAATCGCTAAACAATCAACTCGGATTAGATTCCTTAACCAAAATTATATTACAATGGTTTGAAAAATCGTTGGCCAAAAATGGACCAAAAACAATCTCATTTTTTGGGGGGGGTCTCCGCCCATGAACCCTCGAACAAGGGGGCCCTACTGGCATGCCCAGTGCAACATACATCATGTGGGGATAATCATGCAAAGAATATAACACATACCCAACATTCTCCCACTTGTTGTTTTATTTTCATATGTGGGGCACGAGGATTACATGATCAACAATTCAGAGCAACAATGCCCATTGCTCCTCTTCACCAAGATAAATTCTCAGTACTTACAGACTTTGTCAATGAATCTACAATATTATTCTAAGTGTCCACCTTCACCAACAACTCATTCTTGTCTTAAACCATGTCTCTCACAAATTGATACTGAACATCAATGTGTTTTGTCTTAGAATGATAAGAAGGGTTCTTTGGTAGAAACATTGCATGTCGATTGTCACAATATAACCTTACAGCTTGATGTACAAACTCAATACCTAAACAAAACCTGTATATACATACAACTTCCTTACTCGCATGAGTGGCTTCCATGTATTTAACTTCTATAGTTGATAGTGCAACTATATATTGTCTCTTTCTCATCCAATTGATTGCTCCTCCAAATAGGTTAAACACATAACCACTTTTATAAATTATGTGATCCAAATCTCCAGCCTAGTCTACATAAAAAATCCATGTATGTCCAACACTCTCTCTGCACTAGGTCTTTCTTGGTAGAATATTTCATAATCTATAAGTCCATGCAAATACCTGAAAATCCTCTTTACAATTGTCCAATGCTCCTTCCTTGGTTTTGACATATACCTGGTCAAAACTCCCATTGAATGTGCAATGTATGGTCTAGTATAGACCATTGCATACATCAAACTATTGACAACACTAGCATAAGGAACACAATACATGTCCTTTTCATGTGTCTTGGGACATTGATTTATAGATAAATTTACACCTACAAGAATAGGTACTTGACTATTTTACATTCCTGCATGTTATACCTCTGCAATATTGTGTCAACATATTTCATTTGATTCAAACATTGTTTCCTATTGTCCCAAACTCTTTTAATTTCCATGACAAAAATAAAATTTCCAACACCAATATCTTTCATACCAAATTTATAAGACAAGTGAGTTTTTACCTCCTTGATGATTTCCTTGTTGTTTCCAATTAGAAACATATCATCAACATAAAAAATCACATAAATAAAATGATCAAAAACTAATATGAAATACACACAATGATTATCTTTGGTCCTCGTGAAACCAAGTCCCAAAATATAAGTATCAAAATTTTGATACCACATCCTTGGATATTGCTTTAACCCATACATTGACTTTTTCATCTGTCAAACCAACTCTTTCTTTCCCTTCACTAAAAATATGTGGTGTGGCATGGTGCGGTGAAGCGCAATAGTGCAATTGATTCTCTAGAGCACACTGGTGGGTTTATTACAAAGACATTGCCTCTACTAAAATGAGAAGTACCAGTAATGCACACCTGCCATTTCGACGCATTATGTGTAGTTTTGAGCAATGTGTTTTTTTTTATAACACAATGGATATGGAGCATACAATAAGACGCATCATGAGCAATGCTTCTTGTAAATTCACAGGATGCACCAACGAGTCTGGGGTGAGATGAATCCATGAAGCACACCACGTGTTTTTTTTTTAAATGTAAAAAAGGCCAAATTTAAACCCAATTTTAAATTTTAATCTAATGAAATTGAAAATAAGGAGGTAGTAAACAATTTATCTAATCTCTTCTTGCCCAAGGAGGCATGGTTTCCCTATAGAAAAAAAGAATCAAAATGTGCATTGTTTTCTAAAATTTGAAAATGAATGGAATTGATTGGAGAAGCTATCAAGTTGAAGAAGAAACATTATAGAAAAATGCAAATGGGGCGGTCGTAGAAGGAGTGTGACCACCAATGCTTGTGTGAGTGGCTAGAATCACATAAGGAAATGTGATAATGCAATTCATTTTGGTAAACATTTTTTTTTTTAATTACCCTAGTGTGGTCCGCTTGACAATAAGATGCACCAATGTGTTATGTAGTATTGGAATGCACTAGTACACTTTATTTATTTTAACTATCGTGGTGCACCATATAGTAAGACACACTGGTGTGTGTTAGTATGAGCAACACATCGGTTGGATTTTTGGATATATGTTAAAAAACTCAAGGATATAACATTCTTAAGCACACCATTATTGTTGTTCGATGCACCACTATTGTATACACACTGGGGCAGTTAGGATTTTTAGTGCACTAGAAAATGTTTTTTGTTTTTTCTAAATTCTTTTTTTTTATTGAATAACCCATTTTTCTAACCTAATTCGGTGTGTCCTTCATATGTGCACCAGTGCTTTCAATTTAGAATAGAGCACCGACATGCATTTTATTTATAAAAAAGTTGATATTTTAGAATTTTATATTAATAACAGTTATTGGTGTGCCTTATTAATTTAGCACCAGGGTGTTAAGTTTGTGAGTGCACAAGTGTGTTTGTCTGATTTTGGTGCACCAATGTAAAAACCTCTGCAAAAACCTTTGGTCACCTGCCTCCACTAACAACCTCCACTATAAACAAAGAAGGGAAATTTTTCGAGGAGGTTCTATAAAAAACCTTTGCTACAAGGTGTTTTCTTTGTAGTGTTTGTTAGGTCTCAAGTTAATACATCCATGGGAAATCAATGACTTTGTCAATGAAAGTAGGAATTAGGGAGGTTTATACACCACATTTCCTAATGGTGGATTTTGTTAGCCACCTTTATGAAGAAATTTTTCTTCATATCCTTTGACAAGTTGACTTTGATTCAAACCCTACATTGAGGCCTAGGGGAAAATAACCTATTCATATCATGATATATAAATACCCTTAATGGGGATACCATGTGTTCCAAGAAGGACCACATATGCATGGATAGGTGTTGATCAACCTCATGAGGATAAATCCCCCTACATTTTTAAAGAGGTGGTACTCCTCTCTTTCAAATAACACGCAAGAAAAAATAAAGTGCCTGAGAGAGGACCATGTCTATTCTTGAAAATAAATATTCACATGCAAAGAATACCCGAGAAATGACCAATTATCTTGTATTTTCAGCAAGAAGACACCCTTTTAATCAGACTGGGTGATTTTTGTTTACAATAACAACAAGAAACTTGTTGCTTTATTTCTGACTGACAATAATTCTTTCATTTTTATTTAGTTATCTGCCTACTGGAAAAATCATGCTAATTATTTATTAGAAGTTTCCCTGCTCAAGTGGACTAGCAAGAGAGGTTTACAATAGAAACAACTATGCAAAGGGAGATGGGCTCCCTCTTTGGTGGATCATCTCCCTTGATGTATATTAATACCAAACCACCCTCTTGAGAGAGTCTAGGTCTACCAAGCTTCGATCCATCATCTAGTATGATCACACCACTCTTGCTAAAGAGTTCTGACCTACTGGGCTTTGATATCAAATATTGAAACTAAAAGACAGAAAAAACACAATGAGATAAGTTAAAGAGACAAAAACAAGCACATAGAGCTAATATTTACCCTAGAAACTCTTACTCAAGAAAACCAACACCCAAATAGATATATATTATTTCCTTGGCCAAGCCAACCAAACCCCAGGTTAGTTAAATCCTTTTACAATGGAGTTCTTCAAGAATTTTAAAAGGCTTCATCACCTCAAATACCCTGGAAAAATACTGCAAGACTATAAACCACCAATGATAGACCCATCATTGACCAAATCAAGGTTATCTTAAGCACTATATGACCGAGTCAATATTAACCCAACAACTTCGAGGATGAAAAAGAAGATAATGGTGGATTTGGCACTCAAATTCCCACTTATGAAAGTAATATAGTTATCAATTGAATGAGAAATGTAACCTCAAAATGAGAACTATAGCTCTAAGACCCCATATGTTTTGGTAAAAAAACACCAAAATTAACCCCGATTTCGAAAAGTGGTGTTATTGGTAACACCATTTTTTAAGGTTAAAATTACCACATTTCACAACCATGGGCTTACCAACCTCGTAATTTTGCCGGAAAAAACTTTAAAATCAACCGTTGAATCGAAAAAGTGGCATCAACGATAGTGCACTATTTT
This sequence comes from Picea sitchensis, assembly GCA_010110895.2. NCBI lineage: Eukaryota > Viridiplantae > Streptophyta > Pinopsida > Pinales > Pinaceae > Picea > Picea sitchensis. Next base: position 6,936 of record SNQJ01S0152783.1, on the reverse strand, counting down.
TTTCCGAGGTCAAAATTACAACTTGTTCAAAACCATGGCCTTAAGAACTGGTAATGTTGCCAAAACAAAACCTTAAAATCAACTTAAAATTAAAAAATGGGGCCAACAACAACGCCCCCCTTTTTTCTTGAATCAAAATTGCGATTTTTTTGATACTATAGCCTTGAAAACCAGTACCAGTACCCCTACAACCAAAATCTTAAAATCAACCCTTGAATAAAATTTAGGTGCTACCAATAACACCTCACCCTTTTTGGAGAGTTTAAAATTCCAACCTTTTTGAAATCATAGTTTAAAAGATCAATACTTTTACAAATAAAATCATTAAAAAATAAAGAAAACCCAAAAGGAAGAAAATAAAATAAGGGTAGAGAAAAAAAATTGAGAGGAAAAAATATTTTGTTTTTAGTTAATTTTTTTTTTTTTTCAATATCTTTAAGATTAAAAACACATACATAAAAGTCTTTTTTTAATATAAAAAACCTTCTATATCCTCTCTTTATTTTATTTAAAAAAAAACCTAAAAATACATTTAGAAAAATTTAAAAACGAAAAAAAACCTCTACAAAACTTAAAAAAATCAAATTTTAAAAAATTATAAGAAAACAAATTACAAAAAATGAAATATTAAAAAAAATTGTAAATTTTTTCTTTGAAATCTCCCTCTCGCATCCCTTTACCCTCTTCCCCTCCTTGCCCATCGAATTTTTAAAAAAATCAATGAAGAAAAAAACTTAAAAAAAAACTATAAAATAATGAAATATAAAAAAGTTGAAAAAAATGATTTTGAAAACCCCCTCTAGTATACTTGAACCCCATACCCAGAACAAACCAAGAAGAATGACGTGCAAGACTAAGAAATAAATAAATAATATCTTGTATTGTTAATTTTTATAACCATGCACTAGCTCATATGGTGCCCAAAGAAGGATGGGAATCACGTAAGAACTCTTGTTCAAACTTCTTGGAAAACTCATTAACCTAATCGTTTGGCGATGTGACTACCATGTGACTATTGTTGATTGTCTCCCATTTCCACCCTTATTCTTGTTTAGACATTGACCTACATAATTCCTAAACTTGTGACATGCAAAAAACTTGACTTTCCTTATGTCTTTCTTCTTTCCATCTTGAGAGGTAGACTCTCCGCTAGTAATGTTCTTGAACGTTTCCTTATTTTCCTGGATAGCAAGATAAATTTTCTAATCATCAATATTGTGTCAGTCTCCATTCAGTTTTTCATCTCAAACTTCTTCCTTAACAAATTCATTTGACAACATTTACCAATTAGGGAGTTTCTCACGTGCTACAATCCCTTTGATGAACGGTGGCCACTCCTTCGCAAAGCCTTTGAGTGTCGTCCTCACCAATTATGAATAATCTATCATTTCCCTAATTGCATCTAGTTCATCTCGAACATGTCGAATCCAGGTGAAATAAGTTGTGATCATGTCTAATCCTATCGTCTTTGTATCTTTGAGCTTCTCTCTTAGCACCATTTTGCAATTCTAATTTTTACTTTGAAATAAACTCTTCAAAACCTTCCACATGTACCTGGAAGTTGTCTTTACAAATAAATGAAGAATCAAATGATCGTTTACTCCATATAGAATAATTCTCCTAGATTTTGTGTCCTTTTATTTTTGAATGGACGAATCTTTCAGATCCGTTGGTGGGACCTTTGAAAATTCTCAAATGCCAGTTTCCATCAACACCAGCATGATTCTCTGCTTCCAAATAATATAGTTGGAAACCCCATCCAACATATCCTTAAATTGAAAACTTGATGCAACCATCTTTGCAACCTGCTGAAAAATAAAACTCTAATATTTTTCTCGGACTTGCTACTCGTTGTCTGGAGGCTACTCAAACCTCTTTTATGGTCTTCCTGGAAATCTTTTGGGATGCTCATCTATTATTTCCCTACTAGCGGATGTGTTGTCCTTGTTGGTCGGTTTTTGTATTGACGGATTTTTTGGCTGGTCAACGGTTGGTTGCATAGCCCGCCATGTCCTCTGCTTAGTGGGAAACTTCCTGCTACAGTGGTGTCTAAGCTCGAGATCCCTCTCCACCTTTTGTTGGTTGCTTCCAACTCTTTCCACCTTTCTACTTCACACCTTATATGTCAACTCGTGCTACCAAATCTCCACATTCGTCACCCTATACCACATACCTTTGTCACTCTTTCACCGACACAGATTCCCTTCCCATATGCATATCTTTTCTACAACATCCAATATGTACATCATATGGTGGTTGTAAAGTCCATACAAGGGTCATACGACTGTAGGATTTTCCTCTTTTTTTAATTTTATTTTCTGGGTTTACCAGCATCTTGCAAAAAAAATATCTACATTGCCAAAATCACAGTCTTAGTGCAACCTGGTTCCTCCTTCAGAGTCTTGGCTCCGATACCATGCTATTTTTTCTTAACCCAACACCTGCTAGTTTATTCCAAATAAAATCACTTTATTTAATAAATGCATAACTAGGTTTTTAACGAATTACAATGAAAGCAAATAAAATTGAAACCAAACACATTGCACACAAGATATCTGGGTAAAATCCCCTGGAAAAACCTCTAAGGGAAAACCATCACCTGATTTGATTTTATTAGATAAAAATTTGGTCTCTCGTCCTAGGATAATGGCCCATCTAAGGAAAATGCAATGCAACAAATAGTGTAGCCTACATGACCGTTATCTCCCTTGCTATCCATTTGCTTGTTTCCTCTAACCCTTTCCACTCACACTTGGATGAAATGTCGTCTTCACCCAATCAATGAGATCTCCTCACTGTGTGTGTTTCTAATCCTCTCACTTAGGTTTCATCTTATAACATTGAGTTAACCCTACATCCAAAACCCTAGATCTCCATAGTGATTAAAGTTTGATATTAGAACACACCTTCACTTTAGATCGAATGACTATGATTTAATCAACTTACTTAAGTTACTAATACTGAAAACTTAGGAATTTAACTTAATTAAACTCACATTGATTATAACAAGGTCATTCACTTTAACTATTAACTCATAAATCTAAACTCCTAGGTTTCTTATAGGTATTAGTGATGACTTCCACATGCTAGACACCAAACCAATGTGGAAGTACATGTCTATGGCTAAATACATCAACAAAATGCATTAAGGAAAGCAACCAAGTAATGAGGGTTGCAAAGAATGATGCCATGCATACTAGAAAATGGGTCATTGAAGGCCTCATTAGATCATGTTTGAATCTAGATTACCATGGGAGGAGTAGAAAGTGAAAATCATCATAGGAAGATGCAAATTTACCAATAATTGGATTGCACATTAAATGGCACATGTGGTAGCAAGGAAAACATGGAATGAGGATTTTTTTTTCTCACCTTAAACTCTACCTTGTTTCTAGAGTAGAATTGTATGCTTTTAAAGTAGGAAGTATAACTTAGGTGCATGAAATAAGTATTGATATTTGGATGTGAACATCACCACTAATGATTTATTATGTGAATGGAAGAAATGCCATGGAGTTGATTAGATATGTTGTGGAATTCCATGTTATGTAGAGAGGAATTGGAAGGATGAATTCCTTGACTCCTCTCTTATTGTTCTATTATATTTTTATAAATTGAGAAAGTTGCTATGTGTGAATAGTGAAGGCATGAGAATGTAAAATAAATACAAGAGAGTAAAATAGTTGGAATACAATTTCATTAATAAATACATTGAGAGATAAGATGGTATAGTGAATATAAATATGTTGGAGCATATACGATGTTGTTTATTGATTAATAATATTGTGACACATGTAATAAAGTTACCAACTTAACGAGAACTCTACATAGTTCTCTTTTTTTTAGGGGTCATATTTTTTAAACATTTTTTTTTCTATATTTTAATACATTTGAAGTAAAAAAATGACAATATTTAATGTCATTTTCTCTAGTATATTGATTCACATACAAATAAAAATATAAGGAAAATAATAAAAAAGATTCATCATAAAACAACAATAGATACATATCATTCTTATTTTAAAATCTGAAAGTCAAGATACTATATAGCTCATTAAAAGTTTACAAATTGTTGATCAAGGACTCAAGGCACTAGTGAAAGTGGGCTAAGGTGAAAATTTCAGGGAATAAGGAAACTATGCTTGATATTGATAATTATAGGATTTAGCCTAATATCTCATTTTTAATATACATGACTTATTATGTTCCTTTAACAATATGTCTCTTAATATGTCTCTTATTTGACCAATGTGTACTCTCTGTATCTAAAGGATATATGTATAAGAAATATTAATTTAACATATATTTTAGCAAAATATTTTGTTTTATAATTTATTCAATGTACTTAAGTCGATGCAGAATTTAATATTTCCAATTCTGCTAAGAAAGAAGAATTTGTAATATAAACAAACACTTTATCTTACAGGGAAGAGAGAAAAACTAGTGACTAAAAGGAACTTGTCATTCTCATGTACTAACATTGTTATACATAGAAATTGCATTGGCTTCCTTACAGTAGCTGCAACTTCTTACAGTAGTTGCAACTCCTTACAATGGCTGCAATTCATCTCCATTGTTGCGACTCCGAACACAATTAGTTAAAGATACATATTCATATTTTGGTCTTCACGTATTTATTAAAGTATCTTTGTTCTATTAAAGTATCGTTGTTCACACTTACTTCAAGTATATATAGTATCAAGATTAGAGATTGCAACGAGTAAATATTATCATGTAGAGATAGGTTGATATGGAACAATTACATCTTTTGGATTTTCATAGTAGATATATGGAGATTTTCACAAGAATATATAAAATGTTTTTGTGTTCTTTAAAGTTTAAATTCGATTTAGAAAGACTTAACTATGTAATCATTTTATTAATAAATAATGAATTATATAAAATTTAGATAAAATATATAAAAACAAGAGTTTGTTTTTTGTTGTCTTATTTAATAATAAGTTTATTGTAGTTTTGGATTATAAGATTCAAAATGTTTCAAACTTTTTTGTTTGTTGGTTAGCTTCTGCAAATGTATTTAGCCACATTTATCAATATGTGAAGGTCAGTCGAAGAAAGAATCTATGAATGCCCCCCACCACAAGTCATCGACAAGGGGGAATAAATGAGAGTAGTCACCAAAAATGATGAAATCGTTGACTTGAAATTGAAGAGTATCCAACCATGCTAAATTTTGTTGGAAACTCGGGCACGTTTTCAATCTACCGAGTACTCGTTTTTATGAGTAAATTTTTTCCTGGATCAATTTAATTTCAAAACAGATAAAATGAAAGACAAAAACACTTAACTACACGAAACTAACTGCATTGTAATTGACTGAGAATGGAGATTAATCACATAATTTTATGTTATGATTTGATGATGTAGTTAAGAGGACCACGCATGGCTCTTAAAACGGGAAGGAAAGATAATTAAGAAAGCATCACAACAATGACTAAGAAATACATGGGGTTGCATAACAACAACCTTAACAGGGTCTTGGATCGCTTTGAATCCATCGAAATCGATGCAGAAGGAACCGTGGCACTCCTAGGTTTGATACAGTGCTTTGATTATCCATACCTAACTAGAAAAATACTTATATATGTTTCTCGTGATGATTAACATGATCTCAATGTGACCTTTATATGGTGCAGGAGATCACATTGTTGGCAAGACGCATTGTGTGAATTTAGTGAACATAATTTACCTAATGGTTGATCCATCCATTGATCCAGACTACACAATTTATTTGAAAGGTAGATGCCCCACACCAAATCCAGAACCCACAGAAGTATCATACTCTCAGAATGATCTAGGCACCCCGATGAAATTTGAAAACAATTACTACAAGAACTTGATATCCAATAAAGGATTGTTTCTCGTCGATCAACGCTTTCTTTCAGACAACCAGACCTCACATTATGTGAACAAAGTGGCGCAAGATAACCAATATTTCTTCTATCAATTCGAGAGGGCCCTCATAACTTTGTCTGAGATAACCCTCTCACTAGATGGAAGATACTAGATATAATAAATACGCAGAACATAAATGAAATGCTAGAAATGGCAGAATAACAGTAATATAACTAGCATAATCTCAACAATAACACAGAAATAATATAAGAGCAACAACCGAAATAACACTTTGATTCAGAAAACAATTTTCATAGGCCTCTTCGAGGGGGAAACCTCCAGTTGAGTAGCGCTCCATTACAATAATCTCCAAGCTAGGGTTTTCATACCCTCGACCCTTATTTATACTAAATATGTCTATTAAGAGAAGCATCTAGAGGAAGATCCTTCTAGAAGAGGAAGCTTCTATTAGGTCTTCTTACATCCGCCTTATTCTATT
>SNQJ01S0152781.1:7266-25600 GCA_010110895.2 Picea sitchensis | reverse complement strand
AATAATAAATAAATAATGTAAAAAAACCAAAAGAAAGAGACCAAAAACGAGTGTGAAGATATTCGAGCCCACTCGAGACAGCAAAAAGGAGACAAATCGAGGCCAAGAAACTGTGAATGCCAAGAAAATGTGTGTGATGATCGTCAGCGGGACAGTGAGAAAGGGAACATTACTCGGGGGACAGTGAGAAAGGGAACATTACTCAAGGCAACTTCTCAATATTCATTCGATCCTGCCCAAGAAAAGAAGGTGACAATGTGAGCCCACCATTAAGGAGGCCCTAACCCATAGCGCAAGCGATTACTGGTGATAGAGACAACCTCAACCAAAGGGAACAACATGAGCCCACCATCGAGGAGGCCCTATCCCATAGTTGCACGAGCGATTACTGGTGAGAACCTCTATGATAACACGAGCCCACCAACAATGCTACCAAAATCGATGAGAACCTCTGCATTTTAATTTTTCTAGGGTTATTGTTTATGTCAAAATGGTTTGTTTATGCCTGGGATTGAACCCACTAATTCATCATCGTTATTGAGACAAAACCAACATGTTCTTTGGACACGATTTTGGGGCCAAAATCACAGGACTTTTGTCAAAACCCCCTGCCCACTTGAGTTTGGTCTGCACCAAGACATTTTAAGCAAGGGACGAAGAGACAAAACCAACATCTTCTTTGGACACGATTTTGGGGACAAAATCGCAAGACTTTTGTCAAAACCCCCTGCCCACTTGAGTTTGGCCTACACCAAGACATTTTAAGCAAGGGACGAAGAGACAAAACCAACATGTTCTTTGGACACGATTTTGGGGCCAAAATCGCAGGACTTTTGTCAAAACCCCCTGCCCACTTGATTTTTCCCTACACCAAGACATTTTAAGCAAGGGATGAAGAAAATTTGAAAGGGTTTTAATGTAATTTTTTTAATAAATTTGAAAGGGTTTCAATGTAATTTTTTTTAATCTATGGGAGAGTTCATGTTTGTCATACATGCCCTCTTTCCAAGAACCTTGAGTGGCTATAGCATTGTATAGTGGATAATATATGTATGAGTATCCTGAAACCATTTTATCCATAACATCCTTAGTCTCTTTCTCTTATGAAAATTTTACGACTTTTCCTTGAAATTGCAACCAAACATCCATATGCCTCCAAGTTGTAAGGCACCCCTAATATTTTTTGATCTACTTCATACTTGAGAGAATACTCACTAATTTTTACTGTAAAGTAGAAAATTATTGCTTGATATTGTAAGTCTTAACATTGAACATTATAATGGTTTCTAACCACTTACATTGACCTCATACTTCTCCCATAATTCATTAAAATATTAAAGAATGTAATGTATACTAAGAAATCTCATCGTGATTCAACAATCATGAAGAATTCATATCCTTATAGGTGAAAGTATCCTTACATTTGTAATTACATTCTTGTGACCTCTCCTTAAGCCACAAATGATAGATTCTTAACACAACATAATCAAAATTAACTATGAATGATTTAATAGTGTAGGATTTCACACCAAATTAATAGAATGGGGTTATGATATAGGGCCCATGGAAATTCCAACTACATTTTCATGCTTTGAAGTACTAAATGCATTTTCTAGTAAGGAATAAATTCAGGCTTGTACATTGTGTTTGGGATTTCATAAGATATTTTTTGCAAAGAAATTAATTTTTATGTGTTCTTAGATCACACTCATTGTCCATATTTTATGCTTAAAACTACTTTTAGTGAATCTACAATGACACTATGCTTGTAGAAATTAAGATATGAACCCCTTTGACAAGAGGTTTCAGCTCAAGGTGTAAAGTGGAGATATTTTATCTCTAGTGGATGCCCTAAAATAGTTCTCTTGGAAACATAAACATTTCAAAGGACAACATCCAAAGTGGCATAATTGTCTTGGATATCTCTCCGTGGGAATATGACAATGATACAATATGTTGTTTGGGTGATTAAGAGTAGAGTATTTTTATACTACACACTCTACCAATAATCATGAAGACACACACAAAAATCATTTCATTCACCAAGTAACTCCACTTTATCACACTTCATGCGGGTTGGATCAATATTCATGAGGTCCGTATTTGAAATAAGATTATATCCAAAAATCACATATCCTGATGTTATAACCCTAATTTGCACCAGATATGCTTACCTGGCATCAGGCCATCTCAGATTCCTTCTTTTCCAAAACACTACTGAACAACTCTTCTTAAAAACCCCCTTTATAAAGGCCCATGTTCCCTGCTCCATTACTACACGCGTGTACACGCTAGCTGCCCCAATATAGCCCGTGTGTACCTACAAATTCACGGAAAAAGGAAAGTTGTTGACAGAACACACATCTTTGGGTAAGTTAACTAAACCTTTCGGCCATGCATGGTTGGTCATTCGACCAAATACCTAGCTCCTTCTAGCCTATAAAATAAGGGGTAGGGGTCCCATTTGAAAGGAGGAGAATCATAGTAAAGAAACTATACCCAATTGAGCATTCCCCTTGTCCCAACCTTTAGCCATCCTTGTGAAAAGAGAATTATAGAGAAAAGCAGTTGGAGGACAGTTGAAGAGGAGCCCAGGACCAGTTTCAAGGAGTAGTGTCGATCACATATTGTAATTTTACTCTTGTGAAGATTAATACAAAAAGGAATACTTTTCTCGTCCCACCATATCGTGTGTTCAAGTTGAATATTTATTTTATGAGATTGTCACAACTAACCCAGCAATTAGTATATGAAATGCATGTTCGCAACTCTCTGTTTGTTCATGTGTGAATGTAGGTCAGCTTTGGGAGGAGGCTTGTAATCAGCAATCAAAGAGCGAGTGAAAGTAAAGGGATCGACATCAAATGAAGGACTTAAGGTAGAGTTATAAAATCTTGTTTACACCTTTGTATTGCATGATTGTGGGGTTTTGTGTTGGGAGAATAGGAGAAAGTAGAGGCCTTTGAAATGGTCATTTTCTGCATGCATGATTAGAGCCCTTAAATTCTAAGTCCGTAGGAGGGATTCCCACCCACAACAGAATTGGCGACCATACTAGTGATCTCTAGGGTTTTTGGGAATATTTTTCTTGGGTATTTAAAAACAAATGGGTTTCATTACTTGTTTTTAGAGTTTCTGCAAAAGTCTAAGCTAGCAGGGATTCTGGTCTTCCATACCAATTCGTCCTGCTTACTTTGCTTGACTTCATTTTTTTTTACGGGACCCACAGAGGTACACGCGACCTGTATAAGTCATGCACGTGTGTATCTGCACCCTACCTTCACATAGCCTACGTGTACACGCTAGCTGATGAAGTGTCAGTCGCGTGTATGATTTCAGAAGATTTCTTTTAGAGAGGCAATCATCCTCTCCCCTGTCAGAAGTGATCCTTCTCAGGGGTTTTATGGAACTCATTTTGGGCTCTGTGTTTTAAGTTTTATAGCTTAGGTTCCACCTTAGATTGGTTTTGTTCTATGAAATTTTCCTTGAATTGTTTTCTTTTTTCTGACAAAGTAAGTTTCTGAGTCTTCAAGAGATTCTAGTTCTCAATGCCAGTAGTCTCTGCCAGTGCTTGATTGCTTGTATTTTCATTTTTGAAGAGTTTCAGAAGTACACGCGACCTACATAAGGTATACATGCATATACATGCACCCTGACTTTACACAGCTCGCGTGCACATGTTGGCTATTGAACTGTCAGCAGCGTGCCTGTGGAGAAAAAATTGTGTTTAAGGAGAGGTAGTCATACTTTTCTTTGTCAAGATTTTATACCTCTCAGGTTTTTTGGTCTCTGTCATAGCGGTCAGTAACTTAGGTTTGATCACAACAATAACTTTCTTTTTCATTAAGAAGTTTTCCTCAAAATTTTCCTTTTATAGGGTTTTTAGACAAGTGTGAGAGTCCATTTTAATCGTCTTGTGTGTTATTTTTAAAGTGACTCTTTGCGATCTGCACTTAGGCCAGAAATTTTCTTGGTCTTTACTTGTTGATATTTTTAAATAAATAAAAAAATAATGGTCTTTACTTGAGCATTCAAATAAATAAATAAAAACTTTTATTTCTTTGTTTGGTTAAATAGTTGTTGGTGTGCATTAGTAACCAGGAAAAGTCTTTGATTTAATAAGTTATTGATGATTACTTAGATGATAAGTAGCTCATAGTCGAGTGAAATTTTGTTTTGAGTTTGTTGTTCAAAGATCTTGGAAAAAAAATTAGTTTGAAAAGTTGATTAAGAATTGTGTCAAGAAGAAGTTATTTTGTTTCCATCTTTCTGTTTATTTTTCTTTCGTCTCTCAAACATCATTAGTTTCACTTTCATAACCTTTGACTTAAGACAAGCCATAAAAAATTAATGATTAATTAAAATCAACTAGACTTTATTTTTGTAGGGTCCATCAATTAGTCTAAGCTAGAGCCTTGATTTAGGTTGGAGAGGAAACTCTTCAAGGCTACAAAAAATACATAAGAGTCTGTGCTAGGGAGTGTTAAAAGTCCAGTATCATGAAAGTTATCCAAGACCCCCCTCTAACACAAGGGATAAACACGAGGTCACATGCAGAAAGGTAGTGGAGATAGCCCCTCCAAATCCAAACCAATCATAGTGGAGAACACATATAAAGGGCTTGTCTTGGGATTTCGTCGATTGCATTTTCCACGAAGCTTCGTGGGTATCAAATATATTCGAGGTCCTTATTTGTCTTCTAAACCACTTTATTTCGATACCCTTGACAAGTTTCAGGCTCGATACCCTGCTCATTGTGGTCCACCCGACTGTCGACTGTACCCGCTTGGTGACTATTCGCGCGCTGGCAACCTAATTGCCTATCTGTTTTAGAGACATACACAGGTGACTGTGGGGGTATACCGTGGTACCTAGGAAAGACATCGAGCCATTATTTGCAGAGTATACCTGGAGGGTGCTTCCATGTTCGATTTTCACTTGCACCGGTAAGTTGCTCTAGTGTTGGTTGTTGTAACTATTCTTCCAACTAGTTTAGTGTTTGTTTGTTTTATCTTGTAGGATCTTTTTTCTAGTGTATGTTGTTTTTGAACGAATAGAAAGCCCTAGTGTGTCTTTGATCTTCTCACACAGTGGAGGATCACGAGCTTCGTCAATCATGAAGGCTTCTTGGCCTGCCACCGGTTACACTGGAGCCACCCTCGCCACCGCTAAGGCAAAATCTCAACCAACAAGGGTCTTTTGAAGTGACCAGGTCACAGGAAATTGTGCCCGACCAACATCCGGAGGAACCAACTATTTTAGACCTTGGAGAGGAAGCTCTCGGTCCACCCAAAACTCTAACCATTGATCTTTCGGTGCCCATAATCATACATATTTATCCTTATGGGCGTCAGACAGTGTCACACGCAGCAATGGAAATAAATGTTGCCACTTCTTCTGGGAATTCTTCTATTCCCACTACGGCTGTCACCACAGGGGGTGTTCCACCTCCTAACCCACCTTCTTCGGTCCGAGCCACCATGGTCTCGACTACCTCTACTTCGAGAAGTGGTTCGATCCCATCTTTTGCGGTGGCCACTACTCCTTTCATACAGAGTGCGACAGACCCTCCATTCTCATACGGGATGCCTAGCTCAGGTACAAGCCCTGTACTATCCTACTCCACTTTACAGACTTTAGGTATGGGGGTAGGGATCTCTAATGCTCCTCTGCAATGACCCATGGGGGGCACTTTATCTCCCTTTAACACTTTCCCTTATGGGGGAGGTCATATACCTCCTTCATCCCCTTCGCTCGGCAGTACCCACCAACAATCTGTCGGGCCAAACACACACCATAGTTCACTTGGAGTAGGGATTCAAGGACCACCTTCTCATAATATGTCGATAGGGTCGACACCATTTTCTTTGTTCGGTGCATTTGGTAACAACGCTTTCTCGTCAACTGCTTTCTTGACTGGGGGAAACCCCAGTTATGGCCAACCTAATCCTATGCAGGGTACTATTCCTACACAGGGGGTAAACCTAGGAACTTCTTCCGCATCAGGAACTTGGAATTCTTGGCAAGGATGAGTTCCCTCATCAGGAATGTCGATCTAGGGAAATTATTTTCACAACCAATGGAACCCCGGGCAAGGTGCAGTACCTATGCCCATGGGATCGGCATGGGGTAACCCTTCCCAAATTCCTTCGAATGTAATGCATGCCCAACCATCTACATCCTATTTCAGAAATCAACCGATGATGTCTCCTCAAATGAAAAATCCATACGTTGGTCATGGCCATGGTTTTTACCAGAACCCCGACCAACAACCCAACTTTTCCTAGAAACCTAGTTCCAGTCAAACTCCAGGCCCCTTTTTCCATGGTTATCATCAACAACAACCAAAACTACCTTTCTTGGCAACCTTACATTTTCTAGACTTAACAAGGTTGTTGAATGACCCTATCTATCATGATCCACGTTGGCCCCCTATGTTGATGAAATTGCCTTCGGACATACCAAAGTTCAAAGCCAAGCCTAACAAAGATCTAGGAGATCATGCGACTACTTTTCACCTTTGGTGCTCATCTAATTCGTTGAAAGACGACCCTGTACAGTTGTGATTGTTTCAACATACTCTCATTGGGAGTGTTGTGAAATGGTACATTGAGCTCGCCCACTCAAGATACTCTTCCTTAAGAGAATTGGCTATGGATTTCCTAAATCATTTCCAATTACCTGTGAGATACGACGCTAGCACAGAATTGTTGGCCAATTTCGAACAGACAAAGGCGGACCATATCTTTGATCACATCCGAGAATGGAGATGTCGGAAGAGTTTGATTAAGGTACCAGTCCCACCAGCATTCCTGCTTGAGTGGTTCCTTAAGTATTTGGTCCCATAGTTATCCAAAGACGTCGCGATGTCGGGAGTGTTTTCCAAATAAGATGTAATCATGAGAGCTCAACAGATTGAGCTAATATATTCGCAGTCTGGTCTATTGTATGAGATCTTTCCAGATGTGCCACGAGCAATACTTGATAAAACCAGACAAAGAGTTGGACCACATACTGATGGTATTGTTGGTTCAGCACAAACAAATCACGTTGAACAACTAATGAAACAATTGTAGCAATTGTCTATCCAGCATACAGCGGCCAGTTCGACTACTGTTCTAGCTGCTCCCCCTACCCAAACGTCGGATGTACACAGTGTGCAATCGACAAATCCAAAGGCCACCCAGTAGCCTGATGGAAAGTAAAAACAACGTAAGAAGGGTCAAGGTTTAAGGGGATAAGAAACCCACTAATAGTGTTGGTGGGGGAAACACTAAGAAACGGAAGGCGAATTATCCATGTAACCTGTGCGCGGAAGACCACCCGACCCACCAGTTCCCTCGGCTTGCATAGGCCCAAAAGCTAGTGTCACAGCAGCAACCTGCTATGTTAACGAATCCATTTCAACATGGGAAAAACCTAACCCAAGCCTCTACAAGTGCGGAAGGGGGAAATCAAGGACCCTCTCCATCTTTGAACAATCTTGCATCCGTGAATGTGTATATGATGAAAGGTGATTCTTTTATATCAACTAGAGTGCATGACTATAGTAAGCCAAGCACCTCTGAGAAAGGTAAAGAATCTTAAATCCCATCTCTTCCTCTCCAGATCAAGAAGACTTTGGGTGAAACAATGACACACATCCCAAAAGGTGCATTCAAGAAATCTTCTCACAACCCAAACGCAAGGGCCACCTAGAACTATTATGTGCTGGAGGATTTGTCTCAAACCCCTTGTACGATGTCCGCTTTGGAGGTCCTCCAAAGTTTCCCTTCCCAGAGGAAAGCTTTGTTAGCCGCTTTAGGATCTGCCGAGACTTGTAATTTGGGTACAATCATGCTGGATACAACTGACTTAAAACCTCATCTCCCTTACCATGTAGCATTTCAGATAGTAGTGGCTATCCCACAAAAAAATCTACTCAGAACATTTTCCACACGGTGGTTGATGAGGGCACCTCGACATGCGTCATGTCATTGACATGCTGGAAGGCCATTGGCCATCCTGTTTTGTCTCTGTCACCTACTCTTCTTACCACTTTCGATGGTCATTTGTTCTAACCACATGGCATCATCCCCTCTTTCCCCATGCAGTTAGGAGGGAAGACCATGTGTGTTGAGGTAGAAGTAGTCGACACATCCCTTGACTGCAATATTTTGTTAGGTAGGAGTTTGACCTATGCCATGCAGGAAGTGGTCGCTACAGTTTTCTGGGTCTTGTTGTTTCCACATGAGGGTTAGATCGTGACCATTGATCAATTTTCCTTTTCCCGACCTAACCCTTCATTGGGGGCATCCACGGTCTCGATGATTGATAATCCTCAACCAGGCGTCGTCAATGTAGGGGTTGGTTTGTGTCCACCTTTGATGGGTACTTTCGATTACCCGCCTCCTCAAGGTGATGTCAAGTTCATATCAAACCACCATAAGGTTGAGATTTTCCAAGTTTTGTCATTTCACACGACTTACTTCAACGATCCATGGATTCTTCCTTCCCCATCGGCCACGATGGAAGGGACATGGCACCATGGTATGTCCATGCCCTTGTCCATGGCAGAAGCAGCGTACTCTTTAGTCCAGCAAGCTTTAGCCGACACCGATCCAACTCTTGCACAAGAGTTAGATCTGATTCCAGAGCCTATTTGGGCTCAAGGTTCCCTCATTGATATTGATTCGTTAGAATTAGTCTTTCCCTCAGACGAAGCAATCATTGAAGCAATGACTAGTCTGGACAAACCCTGGGATGATCTCCATCACAGATCATACTTCCTCCCAAAGTTAAGTAGACTCGAAGTAGGGGAATTCACCTTGACTATGACTGGAGATAGGTATTTTCCTATCAATCCCTTGGCTACACATGAGGTTTATGCCGAGGGTAATATGGAAACTATCGCACAAACTATACCGATTAATATCTCCAGAACCCCTGGCGTTGTGGAGAATGTTTTCGTCGGAGCTGACTATTCCCCTGAAGAGATTCAACTCTACACAGACTTATTTAAATAATTCCATGATGTTTTTTCCTGGTCTTATGAGGAAATTCCAGGCATTGATCCAAAAATAGTCGAACATTAAATCACAACTTATCCTGATGCCAAACCAATTTGGTAGAAGCTTCATCCAGTTAATCCCAGGAAAGCAGCAACTATTAAGGTTGAAGTAGAGAAACTTCTCAAAGCAGGTTTTATCTATCCTTTCCATTTGACCCAATGGGTGTCAAATCTTGTGTCAGTCAACAAGAAACACGACACGATTCATGTATGTACGGATTTCCATGATTTGAACAAAACCTGTCCAAAAGATAATTTTCCCACACCATTCATTGACCAGAGAGTTGATGAATGTGTCGGTTGTGAGGATTTTTCTTTCATGGGTGGTTTTTCGAGATATAATAAGATACAGATCAAACCCGAAAACCATCACAAAACAACTTTCATCTATCCATGGGGTCCATTTGCCTGTCGTAAGATGCCTTTTGGTCTCAAAAATGTTGGAGCTACCTTCTAGCGGGCCATGCCTTTTTCTTTCCATGATCTCAATCATATAGTCGAAGCCTATTTAGATGATTTAGCATCACGATCTTCCAAGAGAACGGATCATCCCACACACCTCTGATTTATCTTTGAGTGATGTCGCTACTTCCGGATTCTCTTGAATCCAAAAAAATGCATCTTTTGTGTAACATCAGGATGGCTGCTAGGTTTCATAGTCTCAACAACAGGGATCATGGTTGATCCTCTCAAGGTGGAGGTAATACTTCATTTGCCTTCCCCACGTACAATCCTTCAGCTTCAAAATTTACAAGGAAAAGTGAACTTTTTGAGCCGTTTCATAGCCAACTATGCCGAGATCACAAAGGGATTTATGCATTTTCTAAAGAAAGACGTCCCTTTTCATTGGGACAAAGCTGCTCAACACTCTTTCAACACATTGAAACATGCCCTCACGAATTCCCCTCTGCTCCGGCCACCTAATTATAATAAATATTTCTTATTGTACTTGGCTACGGAAGAGTCGACTATCGGTATGCTTTTAGCTCAGGAGGATGACTTCCTCTTAGAATATGTGATTTTACCTGCGTCAAGGCCTAGTTGGATCGGAACTCAATTATTCCCATATTGAAAAACTGGCGTTGGCAGTCGTTCATGTTGTTCAACGGTTCCGTCATTATATTTTGTTTCGCAAGACCACCGTTATTACTGTTGTGAATCCATTTCAATACTATTAACATGACGCGTCATTGGCAGGAATATCAATAGATGGATAGTTTTCTTCTAGTAATTTGAATTAGATTTTGTTTTGGCGAAATCCAACAAGTCACTGGTCTTTGCGGAACTCATCTCAGAACTTCCGGTTGAATCCAGTGAGGTTATGCCTGAATATTCGCCTATTAGAGGAGACATGTTTTTTATCACATCTTCAGATCCCTAGTATGGAGATATACTTGTCTATATCCATACTTTGAAGTGCCCCGCCTCTGCTTCTTGCGATGAGCGTCGCCGTATACACCATCAAGCTAAGAACTATCTCATACTCGATGACACTTTGTATCACCAAGGTGTAGATTGCATCCTTCGTCGATGTCTCACTCATGAAGAAGCAGTTATCGTGCTTAATGACTGGCATACTGGAGCATGTGGTGGTCATTTGTCTGGGTTGGAAACAGCCCAAAAGATTTTACGAGTCATTTACTTTGGGCCAACGTTAATCAAAGATTGTATCGAATCGGTCAAGAAGTGTCACCCGTGTCATATCTTCTCTCGGAATATGAGGGCACATCCCACTCCCATGTTTGTTGTCATCAAATTTGGTCCCTTCACCAAGTGGGGTATTTATTACACTACATGCAACCCTCCTTCAGCAAGGGGGCACCATTATATCATTGTATTCATAGACTACTTCATGAAGTGGGTCAAAGCTATGCCAACGTTTAAATATTATGGAGAGACTGCAACTCTCTTCTTATTCAACTAGATAATCGCAAGGTTTGGCATCCCGAGAGATATTGTCACTGACCATGGTAGTCACTTTCAGAACCAAATAATGACCGAATTAACATCAAAGCTTGGGTTGCGGCAAGAAGATGTGTCACCCTACTACCCCCAAGTGAATGGTCAGGTGGAAGCTGTAAATGAATATCTTAAGACCATCCTATAGTTAATTATCAATTCGGCCAAGTCAAATTGGCATTGATGTTATACTCGACATTATGGGCTTACCGAATGTTTGTTAAGACTGCAACTGGTTTCTCACATTTTCAACTCGTTTACGGGCTGGAAGCAGTCTTTCCTATAGAATGTTAGATCTTGTCCCTAAAGTTGGTAGTACATTTACTGCCAGACACTTCTCCACTTGAAGAGCGGTTATTATACCTTGAGTAGCATCGTGATGCGGCCCTGGTCAACGAGGCTCACAAACAAAAATTCAAGTTTCAGTATGATCGGTTTGTTTGTCCCTGGATTTTCTCTGAAGGTGACCTTGTCCTAGTCTATGACCAGGATAAGGACTCCCTGGGGGCAGGCAAATTCAAACCCATGTGGTTCAGACCTTTCATCATAAAGGAGTTTCTAAAAAAGGGTGCTTATCGTTTGTTAGACTTTGAGGGAAATTCTTTGGCAGAGCCTAGAAATGGGATCTGCCTCAAGAAGTATTACTCATAGGTAGGTCACCTTGGTAAGTTTTTGTAACATATGTATAGTTCATGTACATTTTGCATGTTTTAGTTTTTACCCCCTTTTCGGTTTTATGGACGTGTTGTGTTGATGTCATCTTTTTCACTGTGACAGATGTCAAGTGAATCAAAGGTGTTCATTGGGTTTGCAGACTATGCCAGCCGACACACTCGGAGGCTTGCTTCCGTTGCTTGGGTAATCTACACACCTCAAGGCCAGTTGTTATCTTCAGAAGGTATCTATTTAGGTGACACCACAAACAATGTTGTCGAATACAGTGCAGTTCTAGAATTGTTGCATCACGCATTGTCGCATGGTATTTCTCGCCTCCAGGTATATTTATATGCTCAACTGATTGTGTCTCAGTTAAATGGAGTGTACCACATTTACGATCCTACTCTACACCGACGGTTCCTTAGGGTACATCTCTTAGAATGAATCTTTGATTACATTACATATATCCATGTTCCTAGGAGATTGAATCAAGTTACAGACACCCTAGATAATCATGTATTAGATTGGAATATTGCACACATGTGAAGAAAAATACACACACACACACAAGTAAATACATTTGTAAACTAGATGTGTTCCATAAACCCACAAAAAGACATAAAACTCCATATATAATATCAAAAGCATCATAGTACATAGGCGGGTGCAAGCACCTCAAAAATACGACCAATAACGAGTCATGGGGCTTATTCCCTTAAAAAATATACAAATAGTGCCCTCGGCACCTAAAAAATCCATCCTAACTAAGGACGGGGCTTGTGGGCCCTGTTGTAATAATCAACGGCATTTGCCAAATGCCGAAAAATCCAGACCCATGTCTGTGGAATCCCCACTACGTGAGGTTGCATAGATGGTGGCAGATTCTCAATCTCTGCCATGGGTATTGTGTGAGTGAGCAAGGTAAAATTTCGCTCTACTCGTCTCAGAACCCTCTCAACCTCACCGGCTGGAAGCTCTCCTACTGTTGTCGGTCCCCTTGCGGCGATGGGTGCCACCCCTGGCCAAGAAAATCGCCTATTCCTCGTGTAATCTGTCAGTCGCACTGGCCCCACATCTGCATGTAATAGACACATATCTATCAAATGCTTTGATATAAAAAAATTATATATATTTAAAAAACAACATAAAAATTACATATGTTTAACAAACAAAAAAAAAAAAAACAATGCAAACTTACCCATCTCTCCTCGCTCCTCGCCGGGAGGTACCGGTATCTTAGGGTCTCTCGAGAAGTCAATCCCAGCATAAGGGTAATCCTCTATGACTGGGATCTGTCGCGATAACCAAGAAAAAAAGTCATCATCAAAAGACTCATTGGTCCTTCCTCCCCCTTGTCATGGTAGAAACACCATCCATCTGCATATCGCAGGAAGAGAGGCTTGATGCCCTCATACCACCTCTCGAGGGATGAAACTGGGCACTCTTTCAAAGAAGAAAGAGAAAAGAATCGTTCCAAACTCGAAGTTCCTCTGAGTCCGCAACCGACAGTCTGTTAGCTACATCTTCATACAATCCAGTAATGTGGTGCTCCAATCAAAAATATGTGCATTTAAGCACTGAAATGCACAGTTCATCTGTGCATGGGATGCTCGATGCAAAGCCACAGACCCAGTAATCCTCCCGATGAGCAACACGATCGCCTATAGTGCTAAGTCTAAGATCTTGCTTATCAGCACTTGCGAGCTCATCCAGTTTGTACCTGCCTCACAATGGAGTCCAATCAACTCCAATATATTGTGAGGCCCAGAGGGAAATGTATGAAAATTGACTGGTTCCCCTCTCCTGGAGAGGTCAGTCAGAAAGTATATATCCTTTTTTGTTGGAACTAGCGACTGCCCCTCTAGCATAAAGGCCTCTACATCTGGATGACAATAGTCAACCAAGGCATTCAGTAGCCTAGGTTGTGCTCGCATGAAAGGACACAGAAATTTTTTTGACAATCCACATTGCATTAATGCAACAACAGCATCAGGGTCTTCCCTAACCAGTGCACTAATATCCTCATGCTCTCTTTCTCTCCAGTGCACATACATCCTGCACATGGGAAAAGTTTAGGAGGGTTAACTCTTGTCTTTTTAATTTTTTTTGCACTAAATGGAGGGACCACGTGGGTTGTTGTGATGAAATTCGCATGTACACACAGTCTGACATAAGACAGAGTGAGTGTACACGCGGGCTATCATAGGACAGCCCACCTGGACATAGGGTCGACCTTTTGAAGGTCGATGCCCCCCCAAAAAATGAAACTAAATTCATAAATAAAGAATTAGATTGCAAGATGAGGTAGTTTATACTTACTTGGTCCAAGCGGATGGTTGTTTCATCCATCAAGGCTCCCGGAATCAATTCTTTTCACAAAGGGGCAGTTTTGGCTTTTAGTCAATTTCTGAATTAACAATGGTGATAATGAGCTACCAGCTTCTATTTATAGAGGTTTTGGCCTCTTTTTGTCAATTTTCGGACCCTTTTGTCATTTTTTCTAAATTGAAAATCATTTAAGATGGTTCAAGAGTCTTCTTTGGATGGTTACGGGAAGTATTACTTTGGGTATTGGGAATTTTTTTTGATATTTGGGGCGTTTTGACGGTCCTTTGGCAAAAAGTCATTTTTTCCAACTCGTTGCATTTAAGTCAAGATTCCACCTCCAATTTCTACATCTCGATGTCTTTTCCGCTTTGCCATAGGATTGATCCCACCAAGTTGTGACATGGAACCATTATTGTTTCTTTAGAAGTGTCGTAATTTGGTGGTAGAGCTTACTGTAACATGGATGCCTTAGGTGGATCTTGATTGCATTATGGTGCCCATGCTGTCACTAACAACTATAGGCTCGGGAGTCCCTTTTAGTTTTTCCTGATTACGAGTTTGAGCCTCATTTGCATGATTCCTTATCACTCTTGACCTCACCCTCAGGACTCCCAAAACATAATGGGTCTTCTTTTAAGCCCTTTTCAGAACCTCTAAACATGAAAAGATTGGCGAGCGATCGTGTGGCCTTTCACACTCGTTAAACTGAAATTTGAAGTCACGTCTATCCGGCGGTAGTTTACCCCTTTTTCGGTCTAGATGGTCAACTATACGAACAAAGGTATACTCTAGAGGCCTCGGATCTATAGAAGAGTACCCTCAGGTATAATTTTAACCCTTTTTCAGACCTGAGGGACTAAATTTACGAAAAAGGAACCCCCATGGAGTCCATAGTTAAGCTCTTTTCAGACTCCCTAAAATTGAAAAGAACATCGAGTGACCTTATTCTTTCACACTCGTTAAAATGGTCTAGAAGAACATTCCTGACGGAGTCCATAGTTAATTTTTTTTCAGACTCCTTAAAAATGTCGAGTGATCTTGTCTTTATCACATTTGTTAAAATGGTTTTGAATAGACGTCTTGTCAGTGCTAGTTTACCCCTTTTTCAAACCGACTAGACTACCTTCGAAAAAGGTACCCCATCGGAGTCTCCTTTTACATTTTTTTAGACTCTCTAAATATGAAAAAGAGTCGAGCTTACCTTCTCTGGGCTCGTTAAAGTTACATCAAAGGACGTTACCATTGTGTGTTTTGTTAACCGCGTTTTCATACCTATGTCTTTGTCCTAATGTCGGCTCCATGTTGCTCTCAACTGAACCATCTGAAGCATGTCTTATACGCAAGCCCTGTAGCACTTTGTCTCCACGTCTTGACACCTTTGGCCCCTGGAGGATTTTTCCTGAGTGTCCTTTTCCTGCATATGTCCCTTTTCCATGAGCATCCATGTGTTCTGTGTGCTTGGAACTAGTATGCTTGCGACACTCGATCCTCATTTGTAATGTAGCATTCTTTTATTCTTTTTCCAAAATTATTGAAAAAGACAAAAAAATCAAATATACCCCAAAAAGAGGAAGGGAAAATTATTTTCTTTGTATTGGCATCACAATGAGTCGCCCTTGGATAAAGCACATCCTTCCTTTTGTTCGTCAAGCCCTGGGATTTAATATGACCTTAGGAAGTTGTTCCCGCTACATTGAGTTATGTCCTCCTCCATTTGGTTATTCTTCCAAACATATGGAGAGTTTGAGTTGCCTCCTGCCTCATGAACTTATGTTAATGCCATGCTTCCTGAGTCTCATCATTTGTCATGCTATTGTCCAAGGGAATTTTTTACCAAGCCTAAGTTGGCCCCTCTTCAGTTTGTATCTTTCCCTCATGCCCGGCCATCCTTAAATTCCAATCAAGTCTTTGTTCGAAATCAATGAAGCCTTCAGTCTGACCATCAAAATCCTCTAGTCCATGCCCGACGAGTCGTCGAAGACCTCTAGGTAGTGAATTTGTACACTCATATTACACTCCTACCCGATTTTTGAATATTTTGATGTTGTTGCTCGAGTTATGAAGACCTCATCTCCATCCATCAAGCATTATCAGCTTCTAGAAGGTGGATACTATACATGTATATCTTTTTTATTTTGAGATGTAGCTTCATTGTGTATTGGTTGTGGCTACACTTTATATAGTTATATGACATGGATCTACAGTGTATTTGATTGGTAGCCATGATTTTATTTCATCCTGAGCATGGGTATGCCTGCCTCGGTGAGAAAAATTTTATTTTGCAGATGGAACCTCCTGATTTCTGGTCCCTGGGCTCACTTATTTGGAACGCTGGTGAAGATTGATAATGTATTTCAGCCATTAGATTCTCTTATGACCTCACACATTAGGGGGAATCTATTATAACCCTAATTTTCACTAGATATTCTTACCTGGTATCAAGCCATCTCAGATTCCTTCTTTTCCAAAACACTACTAAAGAACTCTTCTTAAAAACCCCCTTTATAAAGGCCCATGCGCCATGCTCCATTACTGCACGCATGTACATGCTAGTTGCCCCAATACAACCTGCATGTACCTACAAAAGCACGTAAAAAGGAAAGTTGTTGACAGAACACACAACTTTGGGTAAGTTAACTAAACCTTTCATCCATGCATGGCCAGTCATTCGACCAAATACCTAGCTCCTTCTAGCCTATAAAAGAAGGGGTAGGGGTCCCATTTGAAAGGAGGAGAATCATATTAAAGAAACTATACCCAATTGAGAATTCCCCTTGTCCCAACCTTTATCCATCCTTGTGCAAAGAGAAGTATAGAGAAAAGCAGTTGGAGGACAATTGAAGAGGAGCCTAGGACTAGTTTTGAGGAGCAGTGTTGATCACATATTGTAAGTTTACTCTTGTGAATATTAATACAAAAAGGGATACTTTTCCTGTCCCACCATATCATGTGTTCAAGTTGAATATTTATTTTATGAGATTGGCACAACTAACCCAGCAATTAGTATATGAAATGCATGTTCGCAGCTCTTTGTTTGTTCATGTGTGAATGCAGGTCAGCTTGGGAGGAGGCTTGCAATCAAAAATCAAAGAGCGAGTGAAAGCAAATGGATTGACATCAAATGAAGGACTTAAGGTAAAGTTATCAAATATTGTTTACACCTTTGTATTGCATGATTGTGGGGTTTTGTGTTGGGAGAATAGGAGAAAGTAGAGGCCTTTGAAATGGTCATTTTCAGCATGCATGATTAGAGCCCTTAAATGCTAAGTCCATAGGAGGTATTCCCACCCACAACACCTGAGAAGCTAGTAAAAAATAAGGTGTGATGAAGTGGTATTTCTCCAGGCAATTTGAAATCTCATAATGCTCAATGTTTATCTAATTTTTCTCATGAACCACATTGAGATATTTTTCATTTATTGGATTATCCTTGTCCTCCTTACTCAGTGGATATCCCACTCCTAGTAATTCTTCATTGATGTATATGGTTCTCTTATTACCTATATAGTGTTGGGTCAAATATCTACTACTTATGTTTCTATGACACCAACATGCTATGGAATCAACGTGTCAATCCCACCAAATATGGATCTTTGTGACACATGACTTGACTACATATGGTTGATGTAGGCGTTAATATCTTAGGGCACAAAATAAACCACATAATTTGTAACATGGGCCTTGAAATCCTACTATATAGTGGTCCATCAGAATCACTAGGGTTTATTTCCCTTAGATCACTAGCCTATGAAATGTACCCTAGGACCAAATAACTCTTATACTTTCTCATATGATCTGAAGTTATAAACACAAGATGTCTTTTATATCTAATTAAGTAGTCAACTATTGTTGAAGTTTTACTTATACAACTAGAAATTATGATTCTTCTTTATTATTATAATCATTTATCACATTAGCGTCATAAATAAGATCACTGCAAGAGAGGCAATAATAGAAAAAATAAAGACACGCAAATTATCCTGGGAAACCCTCATGGGGAAGAAAACCCATCAAAAACTTCCTCAATATAGATAGACCAAAAATCGAACAGAAGATCCTCCTCTACTCCTTCACTAGGAAGAGTAGAGAACCACTTAACTAAGAGATACCAAGAGATAGACCAAAACCCTCCTTGACGCCACCCCCAGTTGCAACAGCTACTCCTCCAAGACTTGCACACTTTTTCATCTTGTTGCAGAACACATGAGTGAGTGTTCAAATGAGGTGCTAGCCTCCTTTATAAATAGTAGTTTGGCCTGTAATGTTCCTGACTTGGCTAGTCTAGGAAACGTTGCTAATGTGTGTGTAGGATCAAAGGTTTACAGCATATAAATGATCATA
>SNQJ01S0152780.1:0-18670 GCA_010110895.2 Picea sitchensis | reverse complement strand
TTTACCACATAAACTATCATATGGATACTCTAACACTACCACTATCCATAACAATATACATATCTTTTAACACATAGACTATTATATGGATTACATAATCCTAAAACTATCCATAAAAATACATATATATTTTACATATAGTCTATTGTATGGATACCATAACAACGTATGGCTTTAGTATAGTGCGACGAACATATACCATAACATTGTTAATAACCCTACTCGACTAGTAAAATAACTCAACAATAAAGGGGTTCAAAACCGTTTTAATGGTGTATGACAGGTTGGGTCCTGTAGGCATTTAAGCTTGGCCTAGTCCATTAATGGGGAGACCTATCTCATACCCTCCATACTTGACACTTAGGCATTACTACCCAATGTGGGCTCGCCACCTCCCTTGACTTCACATAGCAAAGGTAAGGGTGCGTACCAACCATGTTTACTCCTCTAGCAAGGCCCTCGAGGTAGTAAGTTGTTCTTTGTATTTTCCCTTTTCATTCATGTAACACGAAACTTGCCTCTGTGCTCTATGCGAAATCGACCTCTACGCTATATACTATCATTTCCCCTGCTCTGTATATGGCCAAAGACTTGGGAAGCACTCTGGTGAATGATGGAAGGAGGCAATGCACATCTGGTTCTTCTATGCGCGCATAGTTTACTAAACCCTCATTTTTCTTCCTTTGCAGGTTGTAAAAATTGAGGAAATCAGATGAAGGGAACATCTTGCTCGAAAGGTATTTGAGTTCTAATCTATGCACACATTACTTCGGTTACATACAGATTCTATGTATACTTCTTAGAACTCTTTTTAAAATACAAGGGGTTATGGAGTATTTGGTCTATGGTACTCCAACTATAATATTGCACAATGATTGAATTGATTACAATGGTTTCTTTTTCAAGATACTTTGATTTCATCACTATGTTTTTGTGGTATTAAAGAATGTATTCGAACTGTTATTCTTTCTATCTATTCTCTGTGGTGTTTTACAGATTTGACTAGTAATTCCATATATATATAATCCAATGGTCAATAGGAACATAACAATTGGTTCTACCATTTCTTTATGCATGAGCACACACACACACACACACATATATAGTTAATTATATGTGTATAACCATATTTAATGGCCCAATAGGATGAGTTCTAATCTATGCACACATTACTTCAGTTACATACAGATTCTATGTATACTTCTTAGAACTCTTTTTAAAATACAAGGGGTTATGGAGTATTTGGTCTATGGTACTCCAACCATAATATTTTGAAAAATGATCGATTGAATACAATGGTTTCTTTTTCAAGATACTTTGATTTCATCACTATGTTTTTGTGGTATTAAAGAATGTATTCAGACTGCTATTCTTTCTATCTATTCTCTGTGGTGTTTTACAGATTTGACTAGTAATTCCATATATATATAATCCAATGGCTTAATAGGAACATAACAATTGGTTCTACCATTTCTGGCATGAGCATACACACACACACACATATATAGTTAATTATATGTGTATAACCATATTTAATGGCCCAATAGGAACATACAATAGTTCTTATATTTTTGTATGTATGAGTATATATATATATATATATATATATATATATATATATATATATATATATATATATATATATATATATATACTCACCATCACATTTCAAATAAACAATACATGCAATATCATTTAACTCTAATAAGCCATCATATTCCTGAAAAATAATAATCATAACATAACATTAACAAGGAATGAAAGCCAATATACATATCTGAAACCCGATGTTGGAATACAAATGGAACAAACACGTTCCACCAAACCATAGAATGTAAGAACCAAGTTCATTTCTCTGCTTCACCTCTTAGCCTCTAATTTCATGAGTCCATAAGGGAAAACTGAATGATCCTCCTTAGCTATAGTCACAATCCACAGATCAAAATTTCATTTGCTTCACACTCATAGTTCTCATAACATCAAATAGTTTATTTTCCCAACATACTAAGTAACATCCTCAGCCCTCCATATGTTGTTAACTATGCATCCTTGTGCCTAGGTCTTTCCTTCCTCGTGAAATTTCGTAACTTTCTAAATCCTTGATTTTTAGGAGATGCTATTGGTCAAATTCCATATTTTCCACTTTGAGATACAATCCTTCCTGAGGTAACTCAAACCCTGCCTCTACTTATGGAGTCATGATCAACTATTTTAACTTGGTTGTTCCATTTTTCTTTCCAACATTTAATTTATTAAAAGTTTATATTACAAATGTGTCAAAATAAAAGAGGTTAGTTGGCAAAGTCAAATATTTTCCCAACAAACCATCAAATAATTACTTGTAACAATAAAAATTCCAAATTGGATTTCCCATAAATGGAAAATAATTTCATCCTCTCCCCCTTAGTTACAACATTGTCCTTAGTGTTCATTCCTCTCTCAAAATAGGTTTGGATAATATTTTTGCAAATCTTCCTCCAATTCCTGCCGGCCTCCTCAGTATTAAAGTGTTTCACCGTGACTCTTACTGGGCAATGGCTCTGTTTCTATAGTATTGTTTTCCCCGCCCAGAATGCACAAAGGTTCCTCTTGAAACTTGCCTTTGTCTCCACCTATAGCATGTTCCAATCAATGATGTCAGTAGGATCATGAATATACCTTCTTTTTAATAACGGAACATGAAAACATTATGAACTTTTAAGTTTGCAAGAAGTGCTTGTTGATATGTCACGTGTCCGATTCAAGTTAAAATCTTGAAGGGCTACAAAACTCCTCAAAGCAATTTGAACAATTTCCTAGCTTTAGAGAGATCCTCCTTGCTTTGAATTTCAAATATACATGGTCCCTAATTTTAAATTCCTGGTGTCTCCTTTTTAAATATGTGTAGTTTTTTTATCAGTCTTGGGCCTCTTTTAAATTCTATTGTACCCTTTTCACCATTTTCTCCATTTATTGGAGAATTTCCGATCCCATCATAAAAAGCTTGTCAACTAGATTATCCCAGCTGATCGTGGTTGTGCATTTCCTTCCATATAATTATTCGAAGGGACTCATCTTGACTGATGTCTAATTAGCCATTATTGTAAGAACATTCAACTAAGTGTAGGTACTCCTTCCATTTAGTTGGTTTCTTTCTCAAGTACATTCATAACATGTCTTCCACAACCTGATCTATTCATTCCCATCCATTTGTGGATGGTAGTTTGTGTTGAAATTCATGCTAGTATCCAATCCCAAGTAGTAATTCCTTCCAAAAACTTTGACGTAAATTTGGCATCTCTATCGGAGATCACCATATTAGGAATTTCATTCAATCTAAATATTTTTTCATAAATATTTCAGCAATATTAATTGTTTTATAAGTAGATTTCACACGTATAAATGTGCAGATTTTCTAAGTTTATCAATCACTACCATAATCGAAGGCCATTTTTCTTTGAGTCTTAGGAAAACCTCTGATGAAGTCCAACGAGATAATCTCCACTTCCATTATGGTATAGGTAGAGGTTGTAGCAGATCAGCTGGATGTTGATGTTCATCCTTTACCTTTTGACAATCTAAGCACTTAGATAAATATTCAGTTGTTTCACTTTTCATGTTGGGCCAATAAAACAATTTTCTTAAGGATGTTATAGTTTTTTGGTATCCTAGATGACCATAATATGACCTTTTGTGTAATTTGTCAAGAATTGTTGAATTTAAATCAACATAATTAGGTATGTACAACCTGTTTTTGAACCTTAGCAGCCCATTTTGGCCCATAATTGCATCTTTTGTCTTTTCCTCAGATTTCTTGTAACTTTTGTTGTTTTGATGTACTTTTCATTATTACAACTTGCAGATTTTATTCTTGTTCGGGATGTCGCTTTTATTCTTTGCTAACACTTATCTCATAAAGTTCATTAGTCCTCCGAATTTACTTCATCTACAACTTTGTTTCTTTTCCCTTTTAATGTGTCGTGACTTAGAAAATAAAATTACTTAAAAAGGCTAGCCATATCGCTTGACTTGTGTTGAGATCTAGTTGACTTAATAAAAAATTTACACCACTATAGTCGGTTAGTAACAAAAACCTTCTCCATATTAAATAATGTAACTACACTTTCAACGCATGAATTATGGCTTCTAATTCCAAATCAATATCCTAGAATCTAATTCGTTCAGTTATTTCAGCTTACATGATTTTGTATTGTGATGACGCGTCCATCTTGTGTTAGGACACCTCCCAAGCCTTTTTTACTTGCATCCATGCAACCGAAATCTTTTATTGGGATCCACTACCCTAGGATCGTGTTGTTAATAATCCTTTAATTTATCAAAGTTGTCTCGACACTTTTGTGACCAAGTAAATCTTATTCCCTTTTTTTCTGTAGGGATGTAATTGGACATGCAATCTTATAAAATCCTTCAATAAATCTCTTATAACTCTAAGAATTTCATGAATGACCGGATGTCTAATACATCCTTAGGGATGTAATGTCATTCCATAATGGATTTTATATCGATCAACCTAATACCCCTTTGGATTACTGTCCCAAGTACTATTTTTCTTTGGTAGAAGTCACACTTATTGAACTTTGCATACAACTTGTGTTTTCAGTTTGCACATTATTTTCGTATGTTCTTCATGTTCTTCTTCATTTCAAGTAAACTAAAATATCATCGATAAACACCAACACAAATTTATCTAGATATTGACTAAATATACCATTCATCAAACACATAAAGGTTGTTGGTGCATTACCAAGTCCAAACAGTAATTACAAACTCACAGTGTCCATAACATGTTCTAAAATGTTGTTTTATCTATATCTTCATCTTTTATTATGGACTACAGTATGTCCCATACCTTAAATATAACTTGTAGAAGATCCTTGCTCCTCCAACTTGGTCAAATAGGTCGCTCATTCCTCGGTATGTGATTGCAAGATACCGTATATAAAAAATATGCAGCACGTAAATAAATGCTAGAAATGGCGTATCAACAAGAAAATATCCAAAGATAATCTCCACAATAACACATAAAATGATATATGAACAACAATAGAAATAGCACTTGACTCGTGAAGAAATTTCAGATAATAATCTTCTTCGGTGGGGAAACCTCCTAATCGAAAGCAACGCCAAGCAATAATCTCCAAGTTGTGGGTTTTCATACTCTTGATCCTTATTTATACTAAATATCTCCATCAAGAGAAGCATCTAGAGAAAGATCTTTCTAGCGTAAGCTTCTATTAAGTCTCTTACATCCGCCTTATTCTATTTTATTGAAAGGCCTTATTAATATTGACCTTTATTACATCCCACATATTATCTATTTTATGTATGTTAGGACCCTAACATGTCCTACTTCTTTAAAACAACCTTGTCCTCAAGGCTTGAGATGAGGAAACCACTGGCACGGTAGTTGGTTCCCAAGTGGCATCCGCTGGATTCGAATCTTTCCAATCGACTAGCACTTCCTTGATGGTTTGGTGACGCAGTTTACGCCTAAGGCCGGGTCCAAACCGCCTGGATGTAGCCAAATGGATCCTTCTTCAGCCTAACTCGTGAAGGTTGGTTTGAATTTGCACCGAAGCTCCAATCACCTTCTTTAAGCATGAAACATGGAAAACTCGATGTAGCTTCGACTAAATGGGCAAAGCTAACTGATATGCTAATTGTCCTACGTGTTTGAGAATTGTATATGATCTGAAATTTGGGCGAAGAATCTGACAATGCTCTACTTTGAGGGAAGTTTGTTTCAGATGGTTGCGTACAGAAACACCTCGACCCTTCCGCAAACTGACGCTTAGAGCGAATTTTATTTCTTTTGTTGCTTCATGACATTTTGTGCCATGACCAAGTTCTCTTTAAGGGTATACATGATGAATCCTCTCGAACTTAAGTGTTTATCAACCCACTTCTAGATCTTCGAGGTACCCTCGGCAGAAGTATGAGAGAGACTCAAGGCGGCTTCCGGCCCATATACTTTTCACTTCTCAAAAGGGAGTCATATGAAAGAAGTTGTATGGTAGGAAGTGTTGTACCTAAATTATCTCGGGCTATGGGTGGTGCCATTGAACAACACCGATGTTATTTTTCATAAGAAAAACATATCGTGATATGTTTCAAACACTTGTTGACAACTTCCGCTTGACCATAAGTCTGGGGATGATGTCGCGGCCAGATGCAATTGGGTGCCCTAGAGCTAAAACAATTTTGCCAAATTTTTTTGTGAAAGTTGGGTCACAATCGGGAACAATAGAGTGTGTGGCATGCCATGAAGCTTGGAAGACCTCGTCCATGAAAAGTTGAGCCATCATGGATGCAGTAAAAGGGTGTTGAAGAGTCGAGAAATGAGAATACTTGGAAAGGAGACCCACAACTGAATTCATTATGACTTATTTATTCCTTGATTTGGGTACGGTAATAAATTCCATAGAGATATCCTTCCAAATAGATTCGCGGAATCCGTAATGCATTGTAGTGTGCCCGTGATATTTGACTGCTTTCTCCTGTTGCTTGACACACCCTGCCACATCTACCTACAAAATCATGGATGTCCCATTTCACCATCCTTAAAGAGAACGCTTTGATCGGGTCATATGTTTTGGTGAACCCCAGTGCCTTGTCGTGGGTGTAGCATGAAGCTTAGAAAGTACCGTGGATTTAAGCTTTGATTTTTACTTAAATACAAACAAACTTGTATCGAAGCTCATCCTATAGCCAAGAGTACCCTAGGAGTCGTGAGCCCTGGTTTCACAATTGTTGGATCAGATGCAAACTTTAGGGATCTTGAAGCCATTCCCTCGGCTTCACGCCTTGGAGCCAATTTGGTACAATGAAGGAAAGAGAAAAAGGATCCTTCGTCTTCATAATTTTGGGACAATGCATCCGCCACAACATTGTTCTTCCCTTCTTGTAAAATGATCCTCATAATCATAAATCCAAAGAGCTTAGTCACCCATTTTTGTTGCTCCCCGGAGGAAATGCGCTGTTCCGTGAATGTAATTTTGAGGCTTTGATGATCTATCTTGATTTGGAAGCATTTACCCAATAGATAAGGCACCATACTTCTCAACAACATGCAGAATAGCCGACCTTTCCTTTTCATAAATGTGGCTTGCCTGCATTCCTTTCAAACAGCTTGTCAGGATAAAGGTCGAACCTCTTGCATAATGACAACGCCGATTCCTTTCCCCCGAGGCATCACATTCCAACAAAAGGTCTTTGTGAAATCAGAAGGGCTATGAATCGAGTGGTGCACATGGTCATCTTCGAGGTTTGAAAAGCTGATGCTATCGAGTCCAAGTGAAAGAGTTCTATTTAGGAGAGCGCGAGAGGTGTCAGCAATATTTCCATATGTTCTTAACGAACTTGTGATAATAGCATGTTAAGCCCATAATTCCATGCAATCTTTTGAGAGTTTTAGGGTGCGTCCAATCTTGCATACCTTCAATCTTTTTGATCCACCAACTTCATCCTTTGCTAACCATATGACCTAGTGATTCTGATTTCCTGAGGCACCAAAAAAGCACATTTAGACTGGCCAGAATAGTTGGTGGCCGAGAGTGATGGAGAACTTGACCACATGAGTAAGATGGTCGGTCCAGATTTTACATAGATGAGGATATCATCAAATAAAAATAAGACAAATGATTCGAGGAAAGGGAAAAGACATGATTCATGAGGCTTTGAAGGTGGAGGGTGAATTACACAAGCCAAAGGGCATGACCAAAGAACTCATAGTGGCCCCTATGAGCGAAAAGGTTGTCTTGAGAATGTCTCACTTCTTTCATATCGTGAGATCGGGTGATAGCCCAAGCGGCGATCAAGTTTAGTAAAATAATTGGCCAATCAATTCATGTGGAGTCATCAATGATGTGAATGGGAAATTTGTCTTTAACCGGTTAGTTTGTTGAGGGCACTAAAGTCATGACACATTCTCCAAAAAACCTTCTTTCTTCGTGACCATGACTACAGGAGAAGAAAAAGGGCTCGTGACCAGGGCTGATAATGCCCAGATTAATGAGTTCCTTGACCATTTTCTCATTTTCATTTTGTGAGAAGGCGCTTATATGGACGAGATATTGAGTGAAGGCTTTCTAGTACAAGGGAATGGAATGATCATGAACACCACTTCTGAAGGAGGGAGGCCCCTGGGAGTGGAAAATACCATTTGATGTTTAGAAAGGAGAGCTTGAGGTCTGTGGCACCTGGGTGTTTCCGTTGTCGAATGGCACATGGAGTTGGGCAATGACACCATAATGACCTTTTTGAGCAAAATTTTCCATACATGGGAACTAATGACCTCAGGAGAACTAGCTAACAAAGGATGCCCCGGAACTTATATTGGTGGCTCTCAATGAATTGCATGGTTAATGCCTTAAAACTCAGAATTGGGACCAAAGTCTTTAGCCATTCGACACCCAACACAATGTCACGTCCACCCATGTCGAGAAAGTAAACATATGGGATTTTAGGTGGTAGCCACAGATTTGGAGATGCACATTTTCACAAAGGCTCCACATCATGGAACCACCATTGGTAATCATGATTTGGAAATTGTTGACACCATGGATGTAGTAATGAGTTTCCTTTGGCAACATACATGAATGAAATTATGGGTGTTTCCACCTATCAACCTAATGATGATCTTTCGGTGCTTGATGTAATTGATTAATTTGAGGGTTTGGGGAGCCGAAAAACCAAAGGGAGAGAATTGGGAAAATGATCTGCCTCTACTCTCGGAGGGTCTCGCGGGAGGGGTTATGTCAAGGATTTCAGGTGACTCCGCAGACAATAATAAGGGGAGTTTCAACATCCTCTTCTAAAATGTCCTCAAAGATGGCCATAAAACATTTTTTTCCTTACACTTATGTACCGGAAAATATTTTTCATCACAATGGCAGTACTTTGAGTTGGCTCTAGCCCATTCTACCGGGTCAATTTCTTGGATTTTAATGGGCAGCAGGGAGTAGTGGAGTGACAGTGTTTAGGGCTAGGATAAAGGAGGGTTTTAGCTCGAGATGATACTCCACCAAGCAGTTTCTTTAGCTCTTAGTAGCCTCCACCCAAGTTGAGTGGTCGAGCCATGAGGACATGGGCCCAATCTCCTCCTTGAGGCCACTAATAAAACACTCTCAAAGAAAGCATCACTACCCCTCCGCTCGATAAAATCCAGGCGCTCAAAGGCCGCTATGAAGTCTTCATCGTCAAATTTCTTTCAACTTTGTCAAATCCAATCTAAAATGGTTGGTGTCCATGTCACATCTAAAGCTCACTGGCCACAAATTGGGTCCAAGCAATATACCCTCAATTTGAGAAGTTTTCTCCATTTCCCACCATTGCCAACGCTCTATCTTAGATGGAGAACACCATACCAAGCTCTTCACAAGTCATCGATAATGCCATATAAAGAAAAATAATGTCCCATTTGCATACCTAAGTCAAGGGGTCCGAGCCATCAAATTTGGTCACTGGCCCACCGCCAGAAGGAGGTCACATTGAAAGTGATGGGACTGAAAGGTATAAGGGAGGATGTTTCGGCCATTCTTTGGATGTGCTTTAGAGAAATGATCATCCTAGGGATATTCACTTTGGTGTAGAGTGATGAAAAGAAAGATTCAATATGGTTGGTCAAGTCTTGTTTGAATTCCTCAATGGAGGAATTCAAACAAGAACTGCATGGTTGTATTTATGGTGGCATTGATGGATGAATCGATGGAGGCAACAATATCACCTGAAAGTTGTTTTTAATTTCCTTTGGCTCTCTAGGAACCGATTGTATGCGTTGAAGCGAAGCCTGTAACCCGGCTACGTGTATGGGCCATGAGGATGGGGGTGAACCTAAAAGGGGCGAAAGGTGGTCAAAAAAATTTTGTCTAAAAATGATATGTAAAGTGATGAGGGTGAGGAGATGAATCCAATGGAATAGGTCTCAAATAATGGTGAAAAAATTTTTTTTTTTTTTTTTTTTTTTTTTTTACACCTCGTGGGTTATAATCTCGGCCCTAAGAGAATACCGCAGTTGATGAAATCCCCAAATTTTAACCGTGAAGAGATGTGCATTTACTTGGCAACCCGAATACATGAAGTGTAATAATAACGTAGTCTATTTTATTTGTTTATGTTTATATCCCCTAAGGGTTAGGTATTCACTGTTCTACAGACAAGGGTTTGCCCCTGTGCTATAGCTCTCTTTCCATATAATGCTGGTCCAACAAGAGGTACTTAATCTAATATCTCGTGGCACTAACTAAGGAGGATAGACTGCATCTTTAACCATACTACCCGACTACCTGTGTACTAGAGAGTATCTCTTCCTCGGGAAAGTGTTGTTCTCGGAGACACTATAGCAAACCATACATCGCATATAGGTTTATCTAAAGAGGGCTTGTGAAATCTAGAATGATCCATACACAAAATTTATCCTCATGCTACCACTCAAAGGGTACCCAACAGGTTGCTACAGTGGTTACCGACAAAAGCTTAAGAACCACTTTTGTATTTCCGCAGGTATGAATACCTTAATTGTGGGGTTGGATACAGAATGACAGATCTCTCTGTGGTTTGTAAAGATGCTGTATCACATCTCTACCTAAAATTCCCACAATTTCCGCCAAGGAAATTGCTTTGATACTACTTGTAAAGATACCGTATATAAAAATATGCACATAAATAAAATGCTAGAAATGGCTAATAATAGTAAAATATCCAAATTATAATCTCCTAATAACACATAAATGATATAAGAATAGCAATAGAAATAACACTTTGATTCGTAAAGCAATGTTCACAAGCCTCCTCGAGGGGGTAACCTCCAATCGAAGTAAATCTCCACATAATAATCTCCAAGCTAGGGTTTTCATACCGACCCTTTATTTATACAAAATGTCTATCAAGAGAAGTATCTAGAGAAAGATCCTTATAGAAGCGGAAGCTCCTATGGCCTCATATCCCACTTTATTCTATTTTATTGAAAGGCCCTATTAATATTGACCTTTATTACATCCAATATATTTCTCTACCTATGTTAGGACCCTAACATCAATACTTATTCTTGATTGTCATCTTATTTAGTTTTTGATAGTGAATGCATAGTCTTAAGGTCCCATCTTTATTTTTAAATAATAGAATTGGTGCTTCCCAAAGGTGAGACACTTGGTATGATATTTCCAACTAAAAATTCGCAAAATCAATTTAAGTTTCATAATTCAAGTAGACTCCTATTCTATAAGGTGCCCATATACCTGTGGCAGATCCGTGTAGTAGATCGACAGAGAAATATATCTCTCTTCTTAGAGGCAGTTCCTAGTATTTCATCCATAAATAGATCTTTAAACCCATGTAGGACTACAAAGTCCTATAAACTCGGTTTGTTTTCCTTTTCTAACAGATTAGCTAATTCAACAACACAAACTTGGCAACCTTTGTTCATACATTCCTTAAAATGGTATGGTTGATATCTGCCTAACTGAAACTAATTTTCTTATCCCTTATATCGTCCTAACTGTTTTGTTTTCACCGAAATAAGTGACTTTTTCGTAACACTTTAATATTACTTTATGTTTCTCTTACCAAATATTCCAATGATTATATCAGAATATCCTGTAAGCAAATGTCTAAATCTAACTTTGTACTTTGACCGTCTATGGTGAGTTCACATTCATGAATAAAATTTGCTACCTTTCTCTTGGTCCCTCAAGTATAACTCAGACTAATCAAGACTTAGCATGTTTTACTTTATTGAGCTTGTTTAATTCAAGTAAACCAGGAGTAGCATAACTCAAACTAGCTCATGGGTCAATTAATATGGAAATGTGGGTATCATTAATTTTACCTTCAACCTTCCACCATATAGTGGGATTGATGATCAATCTCTGTAATGCCATCCACAATCAAGATTAACTCCACATGCACGCCTATATATCTCCTAATGCTAGAAGCTTCTGGTGTTATGGACTGAAGTTCTTGTTGTGGAAATTAAGCATGGGTAAATTTATCCTCAAGTGAGGTTTTCCACACCCCAACACTTCAATGGTTCTCTACGACTGTCCCCAAACCTTTGACTCCTAGGTTAACTGGTCTACCTCCCCTTTGAGCACTCTAGGTGTTGGAATGATAGTCCTTTCTTTGGAAACTTTTTTCCATATTCTGAAAAGGGGCTGGTTGGAAGCCTTTCTTTCTGCTGATTCATTCTATCATGTTTCTTTTCCTCTTCCATGCCTTGGGAATTTCAGACTTCTATTTTGTACTGATAATAACACATCCAAGCCTTTCTCAAAAATTCATTTAAAGTCTTCGGATTTTCAAATTCAATTATGTCTTTGAACAATTGTGGTAGACCGCTTAACAATTGTTGTATCTTTACTTTGTCTTCCCTGATGTATGGTACAAATCCCAATAGTTCTAGAAATTTATTTATCATATCATTCATGGTCATTTGTTTGAGTCTCAACTTGTAGAATTCCTTAAGGTTTTCTTTGTGTAACATCTTTCCACAAATATTTTCTTAAATATTTCTAAAACCCACCATTCCATTTGTTTCTCTTTTCAATCCCCTTAGCCATTTCTGTGTCTTGCCACTAGATACCTGCTTTTCCCTTCAAGTTGTAAGTGGTCATTTTGAATTTCATATTACTATAGTAATTGTAAATTTGGAAGTATTTATTTATATATAATAGCCATGTTTCAAATCCCTCTTCACCATCCTATAGATTCTCCGCCAAGGTGGATGATTTTATTTTCTTGAATTCACATTCCATGTGAACTACTTGTTTTCTTTTTCTTCCTAGTTTGTTTGTGTTTCCTGCCATGTGTGTCTCTTCAAAATAATTATTTTCATTTTCTCGCTTCACATGAACATAGTTTTTAGAGGACCTTTTGTTGAGTTATTCCTCTTTGTCATTTCCCTTTGGTATCTTATTTGTTACTATACTACACAACATTTCTATCATTTGTAATTGATCTTCCTGTGCTTTTTTCATCTTTTCGTTATCTTTTTTAAACATTTGTAATTCCACGATGAGTTTCATCATTGTTTCCAAAAACTGAGGGGATGAACTTCCTTCATCATATGCCCTGGTTTTTTAGGAATTCCTTGATTTGGATTCTCTTTAGGCCTGATTTCTTCTTCATTCTGTGGCCTTCCACATTATCACAAGAGACCAACAATTTTCATTTTGTAACAAGAACATATTTGTTAGTTTTTCTTCAACATAAATAAAATACTCAAAATACTTTTATTCTTGCCCGAGGTCCATGGTTGTAACTCTTGGATTTTCATTTCACCAAATCATAATCTCACCTAAAAATATTATGATTTTTTTATAAAATTAAATAAAAATTAGATAAAAATAATGAAATGGAAAAACAAATTATACTCTAATGAAAGTTGATTCAATTTTAAAATTGTTGGTATCAATTATGAAACTAAACTATGAGTATTTGTAAGAGTCTGATACCTCCAAAGATGAAGTAAAATGGAGATAATTTGCGCCTCGCAAAATGTACCTCATTTTTGTGGTTTTTGTCGAATATTCTTTGTCGAAACCTAGTTTTTAACGGTATCTGTTAAAAATAAACATTTTGGCCAAAATTTTTCTTGGCCAAAATAAGGATACCATAGGAAAATAATTCTATCCAAAAAACATTGTACATGAATTTCGAGGGCAATCGAAGTAATTTGACATGAGAAATTTTGGCCGAAAAAGGTTTCGGATCAAAATTCTAGCAACATTTTTTGGCCAAAAATTGCCACTAGGAATTTTGGAGGACCATTGTCATGAAAGTGTTACCCATATTCATTATTTTACCCACAAAGAGGGGATTACCACTGGTTATTGGATTAGAATCATACACTTAGTTGTTATTGAAAAAAATTACTTAATTAGGACTGGCTATGGCTCTTAGAATAACCACCATGTCTATGTCAAAACATGCTATCCATATCACTTTGCGAACTAGAATACCATTAATAATATATTATCCACTTCTACATAACTCTCCTAGCTATGATAAACAATATAGACTATAACTATAACCTGTCATATAGACTATCTTCCACAATAATACTAACCATAATGATATATATCGTTTATCGTATAGGCTATCATATGGATAGCATAACACTAACACTATCCCTATATATATATATATATCACATAAACTATCATATGGATACTCTAACACTACTAGTATCCATAACAATATACATATCATTTAACACATAGACTATTATATGGATTTCATAATCCTAACACTATACATAACAATACATATATTGTTTACATATAGTCTATTGTATGGATACCATAATGACATATGAATTTAGTATAGTGAAAAAAACATATGCCATAACATTGTTAGCAACCCTACTTGACTAGTAACATAACTCAACAATAAATGGGTTCGAAACCATTTTAATGGTGGCCGACAGGTCGAGTCCTGTAGGCATTTAATCCTCTCCTAGTCCATTAATGGGGAGACCTATCTCGTACCCCTCCAGACTTGAAACTTAGGAATTATTGCCCAACATGGGCTCTCCACCTCCCTTGAATTCACATGGAAAAGGTAAGGGTGTGTACCAATCATGTTTACCTCTAGAGAAGCTTCCCAGGTAGTAAGTTGTTCCTTCAGAAGTTTCCTCATTCCAAAGTTAGAATATTAAAACTTGCATCTAATATGTATTCTAAATCGACATGTAATGCTGTATACTAACATTTCCTCGCTGTATATGGTCAATTTACTTTGAAAGCTCGGCCCCTCGTGAATGATGGAAGGAGGCAACACACATCTAGTTCTTCTATGTGCATGGTAAGTAAAATAATATGTTGCTTATGTTCTCTCAGATAATTCGGGTGAATCAATTCTCTTGATGCAATGTAGAAAAAATAAAGAGAGGTTCTATGAATCGCATTCCTCGTTGTTCTCTTTGTTTTGATTATATTTACATTGTATTATCATGCACCCTCCCTTTGCATGGTTTTTCCACTTGGGGTTCCACTGTGTTTAAGGTTTCAGGACTTGAGGGTTATTATGTTTCCTCATTGGTTGGTTGTTGTTCTTCTATCCTATACTCATTATGGTTCTTTCATGGCCTGAAAACGTTTTAAAGGTTGAACCCTAGTCTGTCTCCCCATTTCCCATTATAACCCTACTAATCATATGCTCTGGAACTTGTCTTATGAATCCCGAGATTTGCTATGCTACTTGCTAATATCTCGACTTGTCTCTTGTCAAAACTCCGTAGGACATTTTCGTAATTTGTACTATGTATAATTATATAGAAATACTAACTCTCTCTGGGAAGTTTTGTATTTACCTTCTATGTATATAAATAACAATTTTAATCCTCTGTGGGAATTCATATTTTACGCTATGTGTATATAATTAGAAGTATTAACCCTTTGTGGGAAATTCATAATTTACGCTCTATATAAATATATAGCAATATAAACAAGATTTTAATCATTTGAAATGACACTTGCTTGTACCCTTTGGTTATAAAACGATTTATCTATTGGGAGGGATTTGGTTCTTACTGTAATGTTATTTAATTTTAGTGATTCATTGTGAACAATGCACATGTCACATATTATGTGCCTCTTATGAACATGTGAACACACACATGATGCATCTTATGCGCCTCATTAGATTTAAAGATTTAAATGCGAATATACAAAGGTTTCAGAGAAATATAAATGTGTGCTTACTGTTTGATTAATCTATGCACAATCTAATTCGATGCTAGTTATAGATTGTCGTTTCTCTCTATTTTATAAGTGAAAATTATATGCACGAAAAAACATGAAATTAATATAAAATTCTTTTCATTTTGTGAGGGTACCCATCAGCTGGTTTTGGGTCCACTCCTCCCCCTCCTTGATCGTGGACAAATTTTAGCACTGTATCAAGTGGCAATCTGGTTCTTCACTGGACTCAAGCTAAGTATTGACCTTGACTTGTTCTTATTGTTTAAGTTCTATAGAATTAAAATGCTATCATAGTTTACTAAACCCTCATCTTTCTTCTTTTATGTGTTGTGCAAATCAAGGAAATCAAAAGAAGGAAACATCTTGCTTGAAAGGTACTCCAACTGTAATATTTCACAATGATCGAATTCATTACAATGGTTTCTTTTGCAAGATACTTTGAGTTCATCACTATGTTTATGTAGTAGTAAAGAATGTATTCGAACTATTATTATTTCTGTCTATTGTTTGTGGTGTTGTACATATTTGACTAGTAATTCCATATATATATAATCCAATGGTCAATAGGAATATAACAATTGGTTCTACCCATTTTTGGCGACATGAGCACACACACACACACACACACACACACACACACACAACTAATTATATGTGTATAACCATATTTAATGGCCAATAGGAACATACAATAGTTTTTCTATTTCTATATGTATGAGAACACACACACACATACACACAATAAAATACACACACATTTAATTATATATATACCACCATCACATTTTAAATAAACAATACATGTTAATCATTTAACTATGATAAGCCATCATATTCCTAAAAATAATAATCATAACATAACATTGAAAAGGAATGCAAGACACAATACATATCTGAAAACTTGATGTTGGAATACAACTCAAACAACCATGTTCCACCTAACCATAGAATGCATCAAACTAAGTTCACTTTGTTCACCCCTATTCTCACTCATGAGTCCATAAGGGAAAACTCAATGATCCTCCTTAGCTATAGTCGCCATCTAAAGATCAGAAACTCCTTTGCCTCACTCATAGTGCCTTTAAATTGAATTGTAATAGGGTGCCCTTTTCCTAAATGAACATACTAATAAATGTCCTCAGCCTCCCTTCATGTTGTTAACATGCATCCTGTCTCAACTCCATTCCCTTCCCTCCTTGGAAATTCACACAACTTTAGAAATCCATGATTTTTAGGGGCTCTAGTGGTCAAATTCCACATTTCCTTCCACTCTTGTAAAAAATAGCCTTAATGTAACTCAAACTTATTGTTAACCCTAATATTGGCTCATTACCCCTTAATTGGGGCATATTATATTAGTAATGTTATTTTATTTATGCCTCTACTTTTAGGCCATTAGTTGTAATTATACCTCCTAGTCTCCTATATATACCAAGGAGACATTTTCATTTTGAATCATCTTGTACTTGAACATTTAAGTGGGGTAAAAGGAGGTTGCCCCCTCGAAGAGGCTTATTATCTGAAAATATCTTTTTTTCAAGGTGTTGAGTACTTTTCCTGAGGTTTTTCTATGCTATATTGATGTTTGGTTCTTAACATATGGTATCAGAGCTCAAGGTCTTGGGGTTTCGCTGCTACATCTAAGACACCGTGGAATTTTAGCTA
Organism: Picea sitchensis; assembly: GCA_010110895.2. Classification (NCBI taxonomy): domain Eukaryota; kingdom Viridiplantae; phylum Streptophyta; class Pinopsida; order Pinales; family Pinaceae; genus Picea; species Picea sitchensis. The sequence continues at coordinate 1,307 of SNQJ01S0152780.1, read as the reverse complement.
TAAATTTTTTTCTACAATGTTTCAGAAGGAATGGCTTGGAGGATATTTAGTAGACGGATCAAGGTACGTTGGGTTCAAAATTAAGCTCATGAGGCTTTATACTTTCATAGATACAACCTATACAAGATAGGGTTATGGAATCATTGTTAAGCCCTAATATTGGCTCACTAACCCTTAATTGGGGCATATTAGATTAGTAATGTTATTTTATTTATGTTGGCTTTAGGCCATTAGTTGTAATTATACCTCCTAGTCTCCTATATATACTAAGGATACATTTTCATTTTGAATCATCTTGTACTTGAACATTTTAAGTGGGGTAAAAGGAGGTTGCCCCCTCGAAGAGGCTTATTATCTGAAATTATCTCTTTTTCAATGCGTTCAGTACTTTTCCTGAGTTTTTTCTATGCTATATTGATGTTTGGTTCTTAACATATGGTTTCAGAGCTCAAGGTCTTGCGGTTTCGCTGCTACATCTGAGACACCGTGGAATTTTTACTATAACTTTTTTTCTACAACGTTTTTCTGAAGGAACCGCTTGGAGGATATTTAGTAGACGGATCAAGGTTCGTTGGGTTCAAAATTCATCTCCTGAGGCCTTACACTTTTGGAGATACATCCTATACATGATAGGGTTCTGGAATCATCCTAAAATGAGTCATTGCGGAATTTTCGCTATAAACAATTTTCTGTAATGTTTCATACCCTAAAATATGGAGGCCATTTACATAAATTAGTAAGGTATCGTTGGTAAAAATTTCAGCTTCCGGGTCATCTTAAATTGGTAGATACACCTTGTGTAAGATAGGGTATTTGACTAGTCCTATTGACTAGTCTCAAGAAGGTGTTCTAGGTAAAAGAATCATAACTTCTTGCTAGAGTATCCAAATTGAGTGGGACTGGTTGCATTAGATCATGGACAGTTTGTATTATTTTGGGTGTGAGTTTCAGAATTTTATATCAATTATTTGGTGCGGGGAATTCTATACAAGTGAGATATCCTAGAAAGACCAAAAATCGACAAGTTGTGAGGAAGTTACCATAAATTCCACTTGGCACATCCAATTTTGATCAGACCTATGGCATTGCAGAGAAGAAATATCATAGAACTACCTAAAATAAATTTTCATACCCAGAAGGGCCGAAACGTGGGAGATAGAGAAAAATAAATATTCTCTAGCAGAACCACCTCAAAATCAAGACTCAAAAGTGATATTTGGCCAACATGCCACCCAAAAAGGGACCTTCTACACCAAATAAGCCTCCAGAAAATCCTAATTGGACTCTTGATGAAGGTGAAGAAATGC
>SNQJ01S0152779.1:12055-22866 GCA_010110895.2 Picea sitchensis | reverse complement strand
TGTGTGTGTGTTGGTTATAGGGATATTAATAAGGTTTTCCCTAAAGATAATTATCCAACCCCTTTCGTCGACCAGATTGTCGATGACTGTTCTGGACGAGAAATCTTCTCTCTGATGGACAAATTTTCTGGCTATACTTAGATAAATATTTTACCCGCGGATCAGCAAAAAACCGACTTTATTTTTCCTTGGGGTACCTTCGCGTACCGTAAACTCCCTTTCGGTCTCAATAATGTTGGTTTAACGTTTCAAAGAGTTATGTATTATTCCTTTCACGATATCAAAAATATTGTACAACCATATCTTGCTGACTTGCCGACGCATTCCATGCGTCGTCAAGATCACCTGCCACACTTAAGAGCTATTTTCCTCCAATGTTGGTATTACCGTATACGATTGAATTCGCATAAATGCATTTTTTGTGTGGAGTCTGGATGACTTCTAGGATATATTGTTTCCACACATGGGATTAGAGTGGATCCATTGAAGGTTGAATCTATCATCAATTTTCTTCCTCATTCTACCTTATGCCAACTCTAAATTTTGCAAGGGAAGGGAAACTTTCTACGACGATTCATTCCTAACTATGTTGAACTGACAAAAGGTTTCAATCGAATTCTTAAGAAGGGTCATGATTTTGTGTGGGACAATACCGCTAACAAATAATTTGACGCTTTGAAACTTGCATTAACTCACACACCACTATTATATCCCCCATATTATAGTCGATATTACTTCCTATATTTGGCTACTTCAGATCACACCATCACCATGGTTCTGGTCCAAGAGGATGATTTGCAAGATGAACATGTCATTTACTATTTAAGTCGAAGTCTTATGACCACTAAAATCAAATACATGCATGTGGAGAAATTGGCCTTGGCATATTTTCAAGCTATCCAACTTTTTCGTCACTATATTTTATTATGTAAGACCACAATTATTTTTTATTGCAACCCTATGCAACATATCCTTACATGACAATTGCTAGGGGGAAAATACTCCAAATGGATTTTGATTCTATAGGAGTTTGATTTGGATTTTTAGAAAGCCAAGTCAAAGAAATATTTGGTCTTTTTTGAATTGATATGTGACCTTCCCTCTGTTGATACAGAAAATGTGGAAAAAGATTATTTTCCTGATGAATCTATCTTTCTGATAATTTTAGACGATATATGGTATGGAGACATCATCATTATTTCTCCAAACCCAAACTTTATGGCCTGATGTATCTCATGTAGATCATCATCGTATTAGGCATCAAGCCTGTCAATATATTATTCTTGGTGATACCCTTTACCGTCGTGGTATTGACTCTGTGTTTCAGCGATGTTTGAAATATGATGAAGTTGAGAAAGCACTAAATGACTGACATTCTAGAGCATGTGGCTGTCATATTTCTAGGTATGCCACTTCCCAAAATATCCTATGATCTAGTTACTTCTGGTATTCACTTTTCAAAGATTGCATTCTCACAGTTCAAAAATTCCACGCTTGTAAAACCTATAATAATAAGATTCGATCTCATCCTCCTCCTCTCTATCCTATAGTTTTCGTTGTTCCATTTGCTAAATTGGGAATTAACTTCATGACATGTAACCCTCACTCAGTCAGCGGGCATGGATACATCATTGTAGCTGTGGATTATTTCACTAAGTGGGCTGAGGCGATTCCTTTATTCGATGACACCAAGAAAAGTGCAACACTTTTCATATTCAATCATATCATCACTACATTTGGTGTCCCTCAAGCCATCGTCACTGACCATGGCACCCATTTTCACAATTTTATGATGTCTGAGCTTACTAATAAGTTGGGTTTATGCCATGAAAACTCAACCCCTTATTATCCACAGGCCATTGGCCAAGTTGAAGCAATCAACAATTTTTTCACCATTATGCTTCGATGGATGGCAGGGATTCATAAGTCAAGTTGGAATACAATTTTTTTTTTTTCCGAAATATGGGCCTATCAGACATCAGTTAAATATTCTATGGGTTTCACGCCTTTCCAATTAGTATATGGTATTGATTCCATCGTGTCGATTGAATGTGAAATTCCATCTTTGAATCCAACCATCGAACTTCTCCCCAACACCACAGGTGAAGAACAACGTCTATTGTATTTAACGCAATTATATGAGACTCATTGTGATGTTGTGTTAGTAATAGAAACCCATAAGAAACAGGTTAAGGCTCAATACGAAAAACATGTTAAACCTCATGTTTTTTCTTAAGGCGATTTGGTCCTCCTTTATGACCAAGATCGTGACCTGTTGGGGGCAGGTAAATTCAAGCCCATGTGGCATGGTCCTTATATAGTTAAACAAGTATTAGAGAAAGGGGATTACGAGCTGGTTGATTATGATGGAATTCCATTGGGTGAACCCAGAAATCAGATTTACCTAAAGAAGTACTATGCTTAAAATGTTTTGCTTAAGTGTTTTGTACTTTAATGTATCATACTCTAGTGTGATTTTTTTTGTTTCGTTTTCAACCCTCAAACTGCTTACCTTTCCTTGCGCTTGGTTTCTAGATGTCGACGTTCTCACTACCTTATATTGGCTTTGCTAATGGTGTTAGTCGCAGTACACAAAATATTGTGTCTATTGCATGGGAAATCTATTCACCTATGGACGAGTTGATCAGTCTACGTGGTATTTTCCTGGGTCATGCAACTAATAACATTGTAGAATATAGTGTGGTCTTTGATTTATTGATTGATGCCATTTCACTTGACATCTGTCATCTAATTGTATGACTCGATTCTCAACTTGTAGTGTTGCAATTAAGCAACATATATTCTATGAGAAGTCCTACACTATTACAGGTATACTAGATATCTAAATACATTAATGGATTCTTTAGCCAATTACATTTTAGATACACGTTTGCGCAATTTATAAATCCAAACACAAATAAATAAAGAAAAGTAAGTTGGTAGAATTTTTTGTATTATAATGCAAAAAGTTACAAAAAAGTGTGTCCTGAGACCAAAATATTGAAGCACGTGGCTTCATATACATATATATCATCGATGTTTCTCATGATAACAAACCACTACCTGTGCTACATGATGAAGAAGTCATCCAATAGATGTTGAAACATGAACAATATGGAATTGGTAATGGTGAGGTAACTCATCCATGGTAATGTCAGGGATGTCCATAGTCAATCCCTCGAGGTTGTGTTCGATCTCCTCGAGATCCTCAACCGCTACTCCTTGACCTGTTGCTACACCTGAATCTCCACGTATTTGGATTGGAGATGAACCTAGAGGTACGAAAGGTGCCACATCTGAATTTTGAGAGCTTTTGATTAGTCTTGGATACATAACATAAACATTTCATCATAAAAAATTCCAAAAACAACATATAATGAAAAAGTCTTTTTTACCTATGTCTCCCCAATGTGCACCCTCGGGTAGTGCCAAGTCTGGATCACCAAGGAAATCAACCCCAAAATAAGCATAATCCCCGATCATGATAAGTTGATCTCTCAGCCACTAGAAAAAGGTAGGCCCATATGTAATAGTTGGGATGCCACCATGGCATACCATCAATTTGAACCACCTCCTCATGTGAGGATCCCATGGAGAAGGCACACCCCAATACACATTTTGAAGATGTATAAGTGGGACCATTTCTAGGAAAAAGGACACCAAATTTGATCCGTACCCGAATTTTTTTAGACGGCCATTCCTGCACTTTGTTAACTTTTTTTTCATATTCTTGAGGAGGCCCTCACACCAGTTGAATACTCGAGGTTCCATTCACTCAATGGCATACTGAAACTGACTCTGCAAGGCCATGTGTGTATTTTCACTCCCTACCACATGGGTGATGGTGAAGAGTATCATCCTCAAAGATAAGTCAAGTATGTTCTTTATGGGAACCTTCCCACTATGTTTCTCTGTACAAGCCGAGAAGTGTTGCGTGACATAGTAATCCATTGGTTAACCTCCTCCCCTTCCTCATGACAATGAAACTCGAGACCCATGATGAGATAAACTGATCAAGAAATAGATATCGTCAATCTCCAAAGTGAGTGTATGTACCCCAACATGGAAAACTTGTGCATTCACGTCCCACATTCAGCCTAAGTGCTCTAATAGAAATAATTAAGCCCTCATGCCCTACACTTTGAAGAAATTAAGAAAGATGCAATCTTGAAGTGCCATAACTTTGTTGGGGTCATTCCCCACAATATAATATTCCTCTTCATGTTCTCTTTCCCTCCATTCAAGCATTTTGAACAATGGAAAGTATCCCAAAGAACATTTAAACATGACCTAGTTCATTGAAAATCCAAATTTGTTGGCTTCCCTAGTTCATTTATTATTTTTTCTTTTTGATTTGTGGGCATCGTAGGTCACAAGTTTAGAACAGTGATACACCCTTGCACTTCATCCATTTAACCCCTGTGACGATCCCAGATCGTTGCAGTTCCCAATATGGAGAGCCTGCGACGATTTGGGGGCACTTTCCCCTTTGGAAATGTTTCCATAAAACTCATAAATGACCATAAACATTGAATAAAATTGCTATAGAAAGAGAGAAGAAAGGGAGAGAACCAACCTCACGGAGATGGATTGAAAAATCATCCACGAATCGTGATGAAATAATAGCTTGAAGATCAACTAAAAAGGGGTGTTTTTAACTCTAGTTTTGGTGAATTACAAATGGAATGGTAAAAATGATTTAATCTTTGCCTTATTTAAACCTATTTTACCATTTTTTACCTAAAATTAAATTATTTTTCACTTATTTTAACCCTAATGAACATTTCAAAGTGTCAATATTACAAGATATAGGTCAGGCAATTGGATATTTTGATATGCATCAAACCTTTTATCACTTTTTACATGTTTTTCGCAAATCATTTGATGTAAATATGATTTTAAGTTTTTTCAGTAAAAAAACGTCGTGCATAGTTTTTGTTATTTCTCATGCTTGTAAATCTATGATAATGTAACCGAGTATACATTTATCACTTTTTTATACTCGTGAAGGCTATACAAAAAAGGAACCCCCCTGGAGTCCTCTTTAAGCTCTTTTCAAACTCCCTAAACATGAAAAGTTTGTCGAGCGATATTTTTATTTTCACACTCGTTAAAGTATTTGAAGAAAATGTATTTTGAGCAGTATATTATCTCTTTTTCGGTCTCATCGGACTAATTTATGAAAAATGACATTTTGGAGTTTTATTTAAGTGCTTTTCAGACTCTCTAAACATGAAAAAACCTTGAGTTTTCTTTCCTTGGACTTGTAAAACAAACATCAAAAGTCCCATATGGTACCGAACCACTCCTTCCTAGGGTTCATTAAAAATACTCCAAGGGACTCATCTAAAGGATGAGCTTACAGTTCAATCATATGTTATCCTCCTCAAGCTTATGTAAAAATAAATAGGTACTCACCAGAAATGGCCGGGGAAAATTGGGAAAGAAATGTATATATGTATCTGTGTTAGTGGCAGTAAGTCGCTCTTAAACATGACACCCCTTTTCATTGTTGTATCTGGGTTGGTAAATCCATTTGTCTCTCGTTTGATCATCTGCAAGTCTATATATTGGTCCTCCTTGAGTCAATGTTACCAAGAGATTTTTTGTGTCGTTCATATGTTCAATAGAAGTTAAATCGAAGCCTTCTATCGAGTCAACCATCTGCAGTCCTCAAACTCTTACCATGTCAGCCTTCCTTTTGTCAGTCCTGAATCAATTTATTCTTTGATCTACTTCAAATCTGTTACATGTTTCATGTCATTGATGGGGGATACATTAAGGCCCTCCTATGAATATTCTTTTCCTATTGACTTCAACTCATTATCCTACATACCTCAATGACAGGTTTCCTCATTTTTTACAGTGTGTTCACATCATTGGCCCCTGATTGGAAAATTCCATCAAGTGTTCGACTTCATCTCATTAATTCACATTAGTTGGATTGTACTAGAGTACCTTGGGGGTCATTGACATCAATGTGTATTTCCCTTKCACTTTTTAACGGTATTCATTAATGATCGGTAATCAATTGGTTTCTACCATGTTCAACTTCAACATCTGTAATCACATGGGTAGAATCGTGCTTCGGGACAATGGAAATGAAGACCCTGGATACTATCACATGAATATAGGTAGCGATGGATTATTCATAATCTATACTGACACATAGATCCACCATGTATTTCTCATGGATATGTTCAAATTTGAGTCTTTATAGCATAGATCCACAGTGCATTTCTCGTGCCTATGTTGAATCATAATGACATGGATTCACAGTGTATGATTGCTGGCCATGATTTTCTTGACACTTATTCTTAGGGTCACTTGTATTCTGAGTATGGGAATTCCTACCTCAGTAAATGGTATGTTATTATGTTGATGCTTGTTTGTTGACAGGTTTCTGACTGATGTGCTCCTTGTTCTCGACACACAGATTCTACAAAGTATTTCAGCTGTCACACGTTTCAAACTTCATACTTTGGGGGGAATTCCGTTACACATTATTTTCGGCATCCCCATGACCACTGATGATATGTGCATCACCTATTATAAGAAAGATTATTTTCCCTGTTCCTTGAAGCCTATTGAAAAAATAAGACTTTCCCTAATAAATGGAATCAGCTTTTCCTGATTGAAAATCCCTATCAAGAAAGATTGTCGCACCTTGCTAGTGTTAAGGGTGTGACGATCCCAAATCGTCACATGCTACACCATAGTGTCTTGTGACGTCGTCACAGGTTGCTCATTTTGAGGGTGCGACGATGCTCAAACAAAGGAAAAAGAAGAATTTCTCGAAGGTTCTAGAATGGAATCTTTAAAGGATGAGGTGGCCTCTGATCGGTTTAGATCTCACTCACTTCTCTGAATTAGTGGGATCTGTTAACACTCGGATTTTTTTTTAGGCTGTATTGAAGAAAACCCCAAGGTAACTGTTTCAACCAACTTTAGGTTGTATTCTGACCTATACAACTAGAGAGGGCTCTCTCAGATGTCTAATGACTGGTAATAACTCAAAGGATTCATCAATAAATGCATAGAGGTCATATTCTACAATAGGACAGGTTTGTTTTTGTTTTAAAAGGGTTGGTAGGGAAATATTGAGGAAGAAACCATTGGGCAATGGAGTCAACTTCTGAGATATATGTGAAGATTAACACAACTATGTATTCCTGAGGGAACAAAGGCAAAATAAGCACACCTTTTCAACAATAAATAGTATCCAGATGATGGAAAGACAGAAATAAGAAAATCCCATTACGAATGAGAGCATCTAATAAGGATGAATTCTCAATTGCAACTTTATAATAAATAACATAAAGGATGACTACAATGAACATAGCACCTAACAAAGGGTGAATTATGGACCTGCAATCATTAAAACATGACACCATCATTAACTATATGAAGGGAGAATCTATTAAGGATTAATTATGATCATTTACTCTTAGCTATGCTTAGAATAAAGAACATAGGTGAAATGAATTTGAATTGGGGAAAACACACTGAAATGGGACACCGTGATGAATCTCTACTATCAAAACATTCTTTGCTTGTAATAAAATTCATGAGAAATTACCAAGTTTTCCAGCTACAAAGGAAGGCCTCTCTCCCCGCCAGTCCCAATCACGTTTACATCAAAATGATCCCCATATATAGAAAACTAATGTCACCCTTGGATTATAGGGTCGAACTAATCCCTCCTAGAATCATGGATCTGATTTCTTTGAAAGAGAACAATAACTTCAATGAATTTACTAAAAATAGAAAACCCAACTTTGCCAAATCATAATCGTAACCAAAATATTATTTACAATCATTTATCATGATAAAAATTCAACCAGATGGTTTTGATGATTCATCATGTGCACTGCTTAACCCTCTATCACCCTTGCACAACAAGTATGCTATGCAACAATAACCTATAGCAAAAACACAACAGGTGCGTAACAGACTGGGAAAATAGGGGTGAAATAAGGCATAATATATCCCGAATTAAAACATATTTTTCAAAAGTGAGAGATTTTTTGTAGGTAAGATCGTAATAAATAAAAACCTCTCTTAGTTTCTTGAAATTTGTCTAAAGTTGGTTGGAATGTGTAGCAAAAACATGTCTCAAAAAGGAAATCATGAAAACTGAAAAATAGAGCTCAAATATTCCTTTGAATATCCAAAAATATGAAACAATTTTCAAATATGAGAGAGGTTTTTATTATTTGGTTTGTCCTAGACAAAATCTTCTCCGGGATTTTTAAAATTCCTCTCCAATTGGTCAGAAAGTGATCTTGAAGTTGACCACTAAACCAGTCATTTGTGCAGCACACCCTGTAGCATGTGCACATGAAAATCCTATGCGCGAAAAACATCCTCTGTGCGACAACATCCTTTGTGTGACAGAATCCTCTATGCAACAACATCCTATGCACGACAACATCCTATGCTCAACAAAATCCTCTACGCGAGAGCATCCTCTACGTGACAACATCCTTTATGCAACAACATCCTATGATTGTAGTCAATTATACCAAAAATGTACCAATCATAATTACAGAAAGTAGTCAACACATTTACAAATATAGAGATGGAAACCCATATTGTGAAGATCTTAAAAACATTTCTAAATGAATGTCAATTTATGCATGAATAATTGTCAATGAGGACACCAATCCTCTGTAGGAACCAACCTACAAATGAATGAGATCACAAATCATATGTAGGAACCAACCTACAATGGATGAGGACACCAATGCTTTGTAAAAACCATCCTACAAATAGGCATCGACTTGTAAATTGAGCTCCAACTCATAAACCACCTGTAGACAGGAACCAACCTACAAATTGAGCTCCAATTCATAAAATAGGCACCATCCTACAAATTGCGTGATCCAGGTGGATATCAGTGGCCTCCCACCTATTCCAACTGGCTCAAAACAGTATTTTGGAAATTTACTATTTTTAGCAGTTTTTCGGTTCCCAAACATTTGGGGCCATTTTGAGGGCCTAAATGAAGTTTTTTTGGGATCTATCTGATTGAGACCCAAAAAATAATCTCCTCGAATATGCCTTTCCAACAAGCTATTTTTCACCCCAAACGGAGATCGTATGCCAAAGTTATGCCACCTGGAAGTTGATACACCAAACTACCCAAAACAGGGTCCACAAAATTGTTGGCTTTTCATATTCTGGGGTTAGGGTTTTGGATTTTATTTATGTTAAAAAGGCCTTTGGATCCTAATTGTAATAATCACCTTCTTTCAAATTCAAGTAGTTGTCACATCTCTTCTCAGAGATAAGTAGCCACCATTCTAGTTAGTCTTTCACTTTGTATTTCTACAATTTTGTACATTTTGCTCATTAATATTAATTGTGTATTAATGTATATATGTGTCTCTTGTTATATATCTGATATATCTCTGTTATATTATTTCATCTCTTGCAATATCTATGTATATTTATGTGTTATATCTACGCTCTCATTTCGTGCCGAAAATAATCCGGATCATTGAACTCCAATTTTATCTTTCCTTTATCCTCCCTACCACCCTTGAATTGCATAAGTATATTAATTTGATTTAAAATATTTCTCCAACATGCTTCATCCTCTATGTGTTTAGGTTTCAGATAATATTCATGATTTCACACAGACCTCAGATCCTCTTCTCTTTGCACTCTTCTCCCATGCTCTTTTCATGCCCACGCATTCGTCCTACTTCAAAAAACAATTCTCATCGTCATAATGGATATATATAAGGTTCAATCAAGAATATTCTACTTACAATGTGGATCCATGTTATCCTTCGATCCAACAAGGGTTTTGAAATACTATTGAAGTGTTTTCACAGATTGTAATCCCCTCGAGTGTTATTTTCCTTTGTCACTTGAGTTATCCCAATGGGATTATAAACAAGTGTGTGGGGCCATGGGATTTATTGCGGGGGTTGGACCTTGACTCAGATATTGAGGCAAGGGGGGTCGCAATAAAAATGCATCGACGCATGTATTTCATTCTAAACACATGATGAAATTGCAAGGGGGTGCATTTTTATTAACCCACGTGCTAGTTAGTCTCTCGCAATTTGAAAAGAATCAAAAGTAATGAAAATAAAAAGAAATGAAAATACTTTCCTATAATTGCAGAGGCTTCAACAACAAATCAAAGGTTGAATTCCTAAGATACATTATTAAACTCGAGAAGCCCTATATAATTCTCCTCAAGGAAACTAAAATGGAGGATTCATAAGTAGTTCTATTTGGGACAAAAGCAATGTGAAATGGTGATGAAATTGTCAAAATTTTAGTAGGATCATTTGGAGGTATCATGACCTTGTGGGATCTATTACAATGGGAAATTATCTTTCTATGCAAACCATTGGATTCTTACTATCCTTCGTAGTAGAGATTCAACTCTTATATTTTCCATTTTCAATATTTATATTCCCAATAGATTATGGGAAAAATAGAATGTTGGAACTCCTTTTTCTTCATCATGGAAACTTTGGATATAGAGACTATCATAACCACTGGATATTTTAATACAATCCTCCAAAATTCAGAAAAAAGAGGTGGAATTTCTTTTCGAGACCCAATAGGAGAAAATATGGAAGATCTAATCGCTAATTGGGATCTCCATGATATTAAAACTTCTAAATGGAAGTATACATGGAGTAACAAGCGTTCTAGTCTTGTACACAATGCTACTTTCCTAGACCATTTCCTCATTGAAATTGACCTCCTTCTCCTTCCCCTGTATATATCCTCTAATATTCTCCACTCTACCCTTTCAGATCATAATCCCATATCCCTTTCCTTAT
>SNQJ01S0152778.1:34905-53701 GCA_010110895.2 Picea sitchensis | reverse complement strand
GATTATAGATTATGGTGCATCCCATCATATGGTAGCGAAAGAGGAAGTTTTCTCTTCCTTGAGTCCATGCTCAAGACCCCCTATTCTCATGGGGGATGATACTCCAGTAGCAATAGTATGAGAAGGGAGAGTGGAACTCCTCAATGGCAGTTTTGAGAATGTTTTACATGTTCCAAAGCTTTCTATGAATCTACTCTCAGTTTATCAAATCGCTCAGAAAGGTAAAAAGGTTAAATTTACATCAGATTCAGTTTCAGTAATTGACATGCATGACAATTTCATCATTACAATTGGTGAGGTGGATCACAAGTCAAGGTTGTATAAATTCACTAAGTTTTCTGACGATGACTCCTCTATTCTACTTACACATAAGGAAAGTACTTTGCATGCACCTCCAGTGCAACATGCATATACTCTTGTTCTTCCATCAATTTTAGACATCAGGGATGATTCCATACACTCAGATTATGTACATGGAAATAAGCAGGTAGTATAGCCAGATAGGAAGCCAGCGTTGAAGCTTCAATAGATGCCCAAGAAGGCACAGACCACACTTCAGGCAGTAGGCAACCTTGCAGGCAATCCATTGGATTCGAGGATGACTCGATCTCAGCATGAGGATCCTTCTCATGTACTTTCAGCTTCAGAACCTACGATGCCCATGCATTGCTATATGGTTCAATCTACTGATCCACATAACTACAATAGGGTTGTGGGAAATCCATTATGGCAAGCAAACATGCAGAAGGAGTATGACTCACTCCTACAGAACCAGACTTAGAATCTGGTTTCACGTCCACCAGAAAGGAATATTTTCAGGTGTAGATGGGTCCACAGGATCAAGAAGTACAAGGCCCAACAGGTTGCCAAAGGAATTCATCAAATCCATAAATATTTCTACATCTTCACAAAGACTTTCAATGAGCAAAAGTTTCAGACTTTGCAGGATCGTCTTGCAGTGAAGAACATAGTTGCCTAGCAGTTGTCATTTTCTTCTTTTGATACATTATCTTTTGAGGGGGGGTTTTGTTCCCACATGGTTTTCCCTCTTTCCTCACTTTTATTCAAAGTTCATTAGTTGCATTGTACATGAGTACCTAAAATGGCCTAGTAGTCGGGACTCATTTTTTACTCCATAGTGATGTTCAGGGGGGGTGTTGGAGAAATTTATATTTTCGACACACTAGTTCAGTGGGAGTTAACTGACTAGTTTTATTTTAGACTTTCTATTTTTACCATCACTATTATGCATGTATGCATTCCTAAGGAAAGCTAACTACTTGATTATTTTTCTTAATTATGGAATGGTTTGCCCTATATATGAGTGTATTCCATTGATTCATTGTATCATATATTGATCATGATCTATGTATCAATCATCATCTCATTGGAGTAGTGTGAATATATTTTCTCATTATTCCATATTTAATCTCTCTTCCTCTCTTGATAAGCTTTGTTTGTACTTGCTTTAGCTAGATCTCCTATGCAGGTTTCCATGAAACACTGACATTTTTTCAGCTTGCATACCAGCTCCTTCTTTCCACAACAAATCCTTCTGGTTGCTTCATATAGATTTCTTCTTCCATATCCCCATGTAGGAATGATGTCTTCAAACCCATCTGTTATACTTCAAAATCAAATGCAACAACAACAAATAACTTAAATCTTATAGAGGTTAACTTGGCAACAGGAGAAAAAATCTCACCAAAATCAATTCCCTCAACCTGGGAATAACCCTTTCCTACTAATCAAGCTTTATATTTCTCCACTTTTCCTTATGCATTCATATTCTTTTTAAATACCCATTTGTTTCCAATGGGATTTCTTCCAATTGGCAACTCCACTAGATCCCAAGCTGCATTCTTATCCAAAGCTTCTATTTCTTCGTCCATGTCCTTTTTCTAGAGATTTCCATCCTCTGAGTCTATTGCCTCCCTGACAGTTCTAAGATCATCATCAATAATTGACAAAGAAAAATTTGAACGGAAATATGATCAAGTATACCTTTTAGGTAGCCTTCTTTCTCAAACCAATCTCCTCAATACTGGAGTATGAGGATCTTCTTCTTATGATTCTTGTTTTTCTGTAGATTATGATTCATCATCCTTTAAATCAAACTTTGCTTTCTATGGTTCTTCCTTACTTGGTAGGACTTCATGTTTAACAACATCCTTCATTTCTCTAAATACCACATCTCGGTTATACGTGCTACCTTCTTATTTTTTGGTTTCCAAAGCTTATAACGTTTGAGACCATCTTTATATCCAATAAATATACACTTTTAAACCTTCTTATCTAGCTTACTCTTGCTTTCCTTTGGAACATAAACATGTGCATCACAGCCAAATACCTTGAGATGTGTGAGAGAAGGTTTCTTACCAGTCCATACCTCTTGTGGAGTCTTTTCATCCAGCGTTGATGAGGGTGATATGTTGACCAGGTAGCATCTACTACCCACTACCTCTGCCCAGAATTCTTGCCCTAACCCAGCACCACTGAGCATGCACCTTGTTGTTTCCATCATTGTCATGTTCATCCTTTCTGCAACTCCATTATGATGAGGTGTATATGGATTAGTCTTCTTCCTTTCTATACCACACTTCTTGTAGAATTCTTCAAATCCATTCTCGCAGAACTCTTCGTCGTTATCTATGCTTGGCACCTTAATTGTTTTCTCTGTTTGATTCTCAACAAGAGACTTAAACTCTTTAAACCTATCAAAGACTTCATATTTCTTCCTAAGGAAATATATCCAAGTATTCCTCGTGAATTCACCTATAAATGAGACTAGTACATAGATTTTCCCAATGATGGGACCGACACAAGTCCAAAAATATCACTGTGAACTAGATGTAAAATTCCTTCTTCCATCGTTGCACCAGAGGGGAATCTTACCCGATTATTCTTCCCATATACACAATGTTCACATAAATCAAAATCCAGAGAGAAGTTAGACATACCTTCAACCATACCTTTATCATGTAGTGGTCGAAGACCCTTCTCTCTGATATGCCCTAGTCTTTGATGCCACGGCATAACCTTTTCTCCAGAGACTGTAGGAGCTATTTCTTCTTCAACTCCAATATCATGAACAATGGAACTATTACACTCATCACTAATAGTGCTTCCTTGCAGCTTATACAGAGTTCCAAACCGAACTCCTTTCAACAACACCATTGCCCCTCGAACCATCCTGCAGGTTTCCTTTTCAAATATTTTTTTTACCTCTGCATCGTCCATTTTTCTTACAGAAATCAAATTTATGTCCAAACCTGGGATGTGAAGAACACTAGGCAGTGTTTTAATCCTTCCTATATGAGCTTCAACTTGATTTTTCCTCGTCCTATGATTATGGTTGTTGAATCATCACCTAAGAAAAAATTACCTCAATCATACCTTTCATATTCACAAAACCACTCCATGTGGGGATTCATATGAAAGAATGCACCTGAGTCAACCAACCATGCCTCACAATCTGCATGTGTTCTTGAGTAAGCCAAGTACACATCCCCTCCTTCTTCCTTGGACGTCTTTTCTTCTGTAGAAGGAGATTCTTCAGATCCCTTCTTTTTCTCGACTTTGGATCTACACTGCTTCTTGTAGTGCCCTTATTTTCCATATATCCAACATACCTTTACAAACTTTTTGGGAGATTTAGATCTACCCTTAGACTTAGATCTCCCACTTGAGAACTTAGATCTATTTCTTTCCTGGGAGCGTTCTCTTGCAAATAATGTGTATTTTCTTTGTCCTTCCATATTCTTTTGTCTCATCTCCTCTGACAACAAGGATGAGACCACTTCATCAAACTTCAAGGAAGTTGTATTACTACCTATGGCCACAACCAGACTATCCCATGAGTCTGGTAAAGAACACAGTAAACTGATACACTTATCTTCATCTAAAATTTTAATCTCAACAGATACTAACTGAATTACCACAACATTGAAAGCATTCAAATGATCGGCCACCGAGTCTCCATCTCTCATCCTCAGATTATATAGCTTCTTTCTCAGGAATAGTTTATTTACTAGGGACTTAGACTAATACAACTTTCCCAACTTATCCCATAAACCCATGGTTGTAGCTTCCTCTGACACATTCAGTAATACTGAATCTGAGAGACACAGTTGGATTGTGCTCTTCGCCTTCCGATCCAACTGTTTCCAGTCATATGTTGAATTTCCTATAGGTTTAGTACCTATATCTACCGCAATCCACTGATTTTTGTCAACCAACAGATCTTCCATATTGAGCTTCCACATCTCAAAACTTTGCCCATTAAACTTCTCGATCTCCATTTTCGAATTGCTTGCCATTTCTTTTCACTTGAAAAATCAATACCACAGATCTCCCACTGTAACAAGGATTATCACAGTCCCGAACCAAACCCTTGACCACAAAGGCGGCCCCCTGAAGCCAACAAAGCTATGATACCAAATGTAGATTTTAACCTTGTATAATATTTAATGCAAACAGATTTTCAGTAAAAGAATAGAAAAGATACAATGGCAAATACAAACATTACACATATTTTTCCCTTGGAAAGCCAAACCGGGAAAACCAACATATTATATATCCATTTATAGTCATACATTGTTTACAATACAATATACATATAGGAGGCGGTGGCATCCAAAACCCTAAACCAATGACCTGGATTAGTCAACAACCCTAATTCCTTAACCAGAAATAGAAAACCATCAGCAAAAAACCATATGCCAAAAAATCGCCCAACAATGGACACGAAAATTGAGGCAACACAAAACGAGGCAACACGAAAAATGAGGCAACAATGCGACACATTTCCCGAGGAAAAAAATTCTCGGGGGCATTGCCCCCAAACCCATGCACATCCGACGTAACGCAAACACTACTACTCGTACAAAGAATATAACGTATACCCAACATTCTTATCCCACATGAGCGCAAGGATTCCTTCACTAAAGTTAATATAAGGTATGTTTTCAATGGAAGGTTGTGAAGGCGGTTCTGCATTGACCATGTCTTTGATAGCTTGTTCGCGCTCTTTATATTTCTTATCTTCTTCTTTCTTAAGTATCTTCATGGATCCAGGTTCTTTTCCTTCTAACTTTGCAAGATTTTCCTTGTACTGATATGTCCTCAGGAGTAGTGTATCTATGCAATCTTCTTATGCAAAAATCAAGTCTTGAGGGTCATACTCAATAATCTGTCGAGGCGCATCAAGCTCACAATCATTGTGATAATCAGTGTGGTTTATGTCTGTGAAATGCTTCTTGACCTCCTTCCAACTATATAAAATCTCGAAGGTACCATTCCCCATGAGAATATGTGCATGAGTAATATCCATGCTAAGGAAACCTCCTAGCGTGGGAACCCAACTTCTCGATAAAATCATGCCCCAAGTGTTTGGAACATCAATCGCCACTATGTTCATAAAATGAGGCTAATATGATGGAAGTCATGCGAATACAACTCCACATATTCTATAAGACCATATACTTTCACCTTCTTTGAATCAATGTCTCAGACATTCCCATATAGGCGAGTTGTCTTCAAACAAAGTTGTTTCATGACCTTCAAAGACATCACGTTTGTTGAACCCCCAAAATCCAACATACAGTTATTCAATTGGAGACCATTCACACCCAATGAAAAAAATAGAGGGTTTTCATCTCTTTGTTTCCCATGATACATGGTGTTCAGAATCACAAGAGGATCTTCTCCCTCATTAGGTACCTTCAATTCCTTAAGAACTTATCTTCTTACGGATGGGATCTTGCACATTTCAGTAGGCCTCTGCAGAGGTTCTCCAACTAGGTGCCTCTCATGAGTAACATCATTGATTTTGAGGATTCCAATTTTGAGGAGTGTTGGCCCCCCAACAATCCCCTTGAATTTTTTGTAAAAAAATTGAGACCCCTTGACTTTTCAAAAATATTTCTTTCATGACATCTGACTCTATAATGATTGATTCAAGGAGACAATTTCATGGCTTCTTTTTGGTGTGAAGGCTGGTTTGTAACATAATAACTTTGAAAAATTGTATCAACTGGATCTTTGGCCTTTTGATAGTCCTTTTATCTTTGTGTGAATTTATCCTATTTGAGTAGTTTGCTTTGAATTATGTAAACATTTTGTGATTTAAACGATTCCATTGGAAATTATTACATTGAATATGTTAACTATTGAAAGTGACTCTAACATTAATTCTTCATTCTTATATACATTATCTTTCATTTTGAATTTCATGATTTTCAACATGAAATTCGAAACAAGAATACGAAGAATTTTGTTATATTTTTCAATAATTAGAAAATGGTTTCATAACGTGTTTTATTTTCAAGTATTCTTTGTTGATTAATGAATGAAAACTATGGTTATCATCATGATTCGAAGTATTCTTTGTTGATTAATGAATGAAAAACTATGGTTATCATCATGATTCGAGGATGGAATTCAAGGATAGATTTATTATTACTTTTATACACTTGTTCTTGTTTTCCTAATCCAACTATATAATATTTCAAAAGGAATGATATTATTTAAACATGAGCTACAGAATTAGAATTTTGATGAAAACCAAGACATGACTAGCTACCGAAAGCACTCTTAATGTTGATTCATCACACTTGTTATTAATTTGGTTTCTTATTTCATTTATTGTTATGGGGAATATTTTTGTGTTATTCATTAGTTAGTGTGTACTACGGTTCAGTACTATGAGATCTGATTCTGTTTAATTCATGATTATAATCAAGTTTTAGTGTTAGTGTGAAGCTCAAATGCTTGAACTTTATTTTGTCCTAAAAGTTAGAATGGATTTTTTTATTTTTATATTCTATGTCCATCTCACTGACAAATACAAACATCTTGGTTATATCATAAAGGACTTACCTTAAGGGTACAATGTTGTGGATTTTATTATAGGATGAGAGTAGTTATGAAATGATATATCATTTGTTTTTATAAATAATATGAATAAGAAGTGGATCGACCATGTTCTAGACTTATGATGATAAAATCTAAAGGTGTTCATACAAATTTAGTATCAAGCCTTTGTTTATAATGTCATCAATGCCACCATCCTTACGTCTCATATCATGATCGTGGCATATTTGAATGGAATTTTAAATGTATATTTAATTCATATTATTCATATTTAGATCATGGAGATTAAAGAGAATTGTTTTATATACATTATTAATGTTAGTCTTGATTGATTGTTGGAAGAGAATGATCGTATTTGGGAGATCCGTTGTTGGAAGAAGTGAAAAGACAAAGTCAAACATTCCCGTAAGATCACAAAAGGCGAACTTCGGATTGAATTTATGAGCAAACGGTTAAGAATCTCTTGAATTAGTTTCAATAGATTCTTTTAGATTTGTGTTTTGATATTATCTATTAGTAAGATTTTTAGTGCATGCGGATAATACAGATTATACTCATGTGAGAAGGATTCGATTATTAGAACCTAATCAACGCTCCTGATCAGGATAGTTTTATTTTGTATTTTATTAGAAATATTTATGGTGTCCGGCTATTTGGTTTGATTGATTTTGAATGTAAAACATTATTATCAAGTTAACTAGAAATGATTTGATCAATTGACTTTGTCTTTTATTAATTGCATTTAAAATCATATATTTCAATTTGATTATATTTTTGGGGCATTTACTTATTTTATATTATTTATAGTTCGTATTTAAATTTTTGTGAGATTTAGTTCTATGAAATATTTTCGTTTAACAAGGTTTCTCAAAAATCTTGTACCCTTGTATAACTTGTAAATTTTGTATAAAGTGTAAATTAATTTGATTTAGTGATCACTATAGGAAATAAGACTCATAGGAAAACCTTCCCACATCTCCTTTTATAGAGGAGATTTTTTCATTGGCTAATGGAGCCATTAAACCCATCAAGGACTACCAATCCAAACATCTTGGGTCTTGCTTTAAGGACCTCAGATTGGGTTGATCCCTCTTAGTTGACGACTAGTCATCTACGCCCATTAACAATTGGCGCTAGAAGGAGGGCGAGGTAAAATAAAATGATTAAATGCATTTAATTTCAATTGTTTGATTTAATCGTTTAGCACTTAGCCTATAATTATTTTGATTTATTACTTATCTGTTTTTGATGTCATTAATGTACTTAAGGGCTGGTTGGATTATAAGCTAACCTACTTTGAGTTAATATTTTCATTGCTATGATAATCGATGGCTCCTACCCAAATCACTGTATGAGAATCTGATTTCAATTTTCCATTAGTTAACATTCCTGATGAGAAAGTTTCTCTCTTGTCAAAACTCCAATTTGATGGTGAAGGAAATATATCTGCAAAGGATCATCTTAACAAGTTTTGGTGCAAAGGAATCAAGCATAATATTACATATTTAAATATTTTATGCATGTTGTTTGCTTTCGCTTTTAGAGGTCGAATCAAATATTGGTTTGAAACTTTTCTAGTCAATTATATTTTCACTTGGTTTCAATTTGTGGATGAATTTTTAGATTCCTTTCAGGTTTATGATTACGATAAGTTATATGAAGAATTCAAGGCTTTAATAATCAGTGATGATTTATCTTTACAAATATTTTCAACAAAAATAAATCATGTTCTTTATAAGTTTCATCTTGATGATAAACCTATTGTATCAGATCTTATTTCAAATGTTCGTGTGTAATATTCCAGATATAAAAAGTATGCAGAACATAAATAAAATGCTAGAAATGGAAGATGAGCAACAATATAACCAGAAAAACACCACAATAATACCAAAATGATACTAGAATAACACCAGAAAGAGTACTTAGATTACTGAAAGTAATATTCACTTGCCTCTTCGAGGGGGAAAGCTCCAACAGAGCAGAGCTCTAATACAATAATATACAATACAACAGTTCTCATACCCTCGACTCCTATTTATACTAAATATGTCTATCAAAATAACCATCTAGAGGAAGATCCTTCTAGAAGCGGAAGCTTCTATTAGGTCTTCTTACATTCGAATTATTCTTCCTTATTGATAGGCCTTATTAATATTGACCTTTATTACATCGGAATATATTATTCTACCTACATGAGGGGTTAGGTCCCTAACATGTCCTCCCCCTTAAAAACAACCTTGTCCTCAAGGATTAAGATGTGGAAATTGTTGTAGAATGGTAGTTGGTTTCCAAGTGGCATCCGATGGGGTTGTATCTTTCCACTAGACTAACACTTCCTTGATGGTTCGCTGACGTAGGCGACGCTCACGCTGGTCCAAAACTGCGTATGTTTGTAGCCAAATGGAGTCTTCTTCATCCAACTCGGGAAGGTTGGTTTGAGTTTGGCACTTAGTTCCAATCACCTTCTTTAAGCAGAAAACATGAAAAAAAGGATGTAGCTTAGAATGACTGGGCAAAGCTAACTGATAGGCCACATGTCCCACACGCTTGAGAACAGTATAAGGACCATAAAATTTGGGCACTAGTTTCTTACAATGGTCAGCCTTGAGGGAATTTTGCTTGTAAGGTTGCAGTCGAAGAAACACCCAATCCCCTTCTACAAATTGACGTTCAAAATGACCTTGATCTTCTTGTTGCTTCATGTGATTTTGAGACATGACCAAATTCTCTTTGAGGGAATGGATAATAGCCTCTCGAACTGTAAGTGTTTGGTCAACCGCCTGGACCTTCGAGACACCTGGTAAATATGAGAGAAATGAAGTTGGCTTTTGTCCATATACCACTTCAAAAGGATTCATGTGAGTAGTTGTATGGTATGAAGTGTTGTACCACCATTCATCTAGTGGTAACCATTGAGCCCACTGGTTTTTCTTTTCCAATGCAAAACACCTCAAATATGTTTCCAAACACTTGTTGACAACTTCAGTTTGACCATCAATTTGGGGATGATAAGTTGTGCTGAGATGCAATTGGGTGCCTTGTAGCTTGAATAGTTCTTTCCAAAAATTGTTGGTCAAAGTTGGGTTGCGATCAGAAACAATAGAATGTGGCATGCCATGAAGCTTGAAGACTTGATCCATGAAAAGTTGAGCCACAGTGGATGATGTAAATGGGTGTTGAAGAGCATAGAAATGAGCATACTTGGAAAGGTGATCAACTACCACCATGATGATTTATTTATTGTCTGATTTAGGTAATCCTACAATAAAATCCATAGAGATATCCCTCCAAATAGCAGGTGGAATCGAAAGTGGTTGTAGTGTTCTAGGAGATTTTAATGTATCTCCCTTATTGCGTTGACACACATCACATTCAACCAGAAAATTATGAATGTCATGTTTCATACCATCCCAGAAAAAAGAACATTTGACCGTATCATAGGTTTTGGTAAACCCGGAGTGCCCAACTGTGGGTGTAGCATGAATCTTAGAAAGTACTGTGGATTTAAGTTTTGGTTGTTTACTTAAATACAAATGGCCTTTGTATCAAAGCTCATCATGGAGCCAAGAGTACCCTGGGAAACTAGAGAATTGGACTGCAATTGTTGTATCAGATGTGAACTTTTGGGATCATGTAGCCATTCCTGGCGAACGGCTTGGAGCCAATCTGGTACAAAAGGAGAGAGAAAAAAGGGACCCTTCATCTTCATATTTTCAGGAAAGTGCATACGCAAGCACATTGTATTTTCCTTTCTTGTAAATGATCTCATAATCATATCCAAAGAGCTTAGTCACCCATTTTTGTTGCTCTGGGGAGGAAATGCGTTGTTCCATAAAATACTTGAGGCTTTGATGATCTGTCTTAATTTGGAAGCGTTTCCCCAATAGATAAGGGCGCCAAAGATCAATGGCATGTAGAATATCCAAAATTTCCTTTTTCATA
Organism: Picea sitchensis; assembly: GCA_010110895.2. Classification (NCBI taxonomy): domain Eukaryota; kingdom Viridiplantae; phylum Streptophyta; class Pinopsida; order Pinales; family Pinaceae; genus Picea; species Picea sitchensis. The sequence goes on along the minus strand of SNQJ01S0152778.1, from coordinate 42,886 downwards.
GATTGATTTGCCCAAATTTTGTTCACACAGTTGTTTGTTGGTAAAGGCCAAAGGTCGACCCTCTTGCATAAGGATAGCACCAATTCCTTTCCTTGAAGCATCACATTCCAGGAAAAAGGTCTTTGTAAAATCAGGAAGGGCCAAGAATAGAGTGGTGCACATGGTCATCTTCAAGGTTTGAAAAGCCTCTGCAACTGCTTGAGTCCAAGTGAAAAAATTCTTTTTAAGGAGTGCAGTTAGAGGTGTCGCAATCTTTCCATAATTCTTAACAAACTTGTGATAATAACCTATTAAGCCCATAAATCCATGCAATCTTTTGAGATTCTTTGGATGAGGCCAATCTTGCATAGCTTCAATTTTTTTAAGATCCCCCCTGACATCGTCCTTGCCAACAAGATGACCCAAGTACTCGACTTCTGAGGTGCCAAAAACACATTTAGATTATTTCAGTAAAAGTTGGTGTTGAGAGAGTAGATGGAGAACTCGATCCACATGAGCAAGACGGTATGTCCAGGTTTTTCTCTAGATGAGGATATCATCAAATAAAACTAAGAAAAAATGGTGTAGAAAAGGACGAAAGACATGATTCATGACGCTTTGGAAAGTGGAGGGAGAATTACACAAGCCAAAGGGCATGACCAAAAAATCATAGTGGCCCTCGTGAGTTCTAAAGGTAGTCTTAGGAATGTCTGCCTCTTTCATATGGATATGGTGGTAGCCAGAATGAAGATCAAGTTTAGTAAAGAACTGGGCACCACTCAATTCATCCAAGAGGTCATCAATGACAGGAATGGGAAATTTGTCTTTAATGGTGAGTTTGTTGAGGGTGCGGAAGTCAGGACACATGCACCAAGAACCTTCTTTCTTCATGACCATGAACATAGAATAAGAGTAGGGGCTCGTACTAGGGAGGATAACACCTACGTTAAGCAATTCTTGAACCATTTTCTCAATTTCATTTTTTGGGGAAAAGGGGTGATGATAGGGACGTATATTGGGAGGAAGGCTTTCTGGGACAAGGGGAATGGAATGATCATGAACAACACAGGAAGGAGGGAGTCCTTGGGGAGTGGAAAAAACCACTTGATGTTTAGAGAGGATGGATTGGAGGTCCTACAACACAGAGGGTGTCTTAGTTGCTTGTATGGCATGGAGTTGGGAAATAACGCTCGAATGACCTTTTTTGAGTAGCTTTTCCATGTGATGGGAACTAATGATCTCATGGGAACCGACGGTGATGCCTTGGAACTTATATTTATGGCCCTCATGGTTGAATTGCATGGTTAATTCCTTAAAATCCATGATAATGGGGCCCAAAGTCCATAGCCAGTCTTCACCCAACACAATGTCACAACCGCCCATGTCAATAGCAAACATATGAGATTTCAGGTGGTAGTCACCATTTCGAGACGCACATTTTCACAACGCCCTCCACATTTCATGGACCCTCCATTGGTGATCATGATTTAGAAATTATTGACTGCATGGATATAGAAATTAGTTTCTTGGGCAATGCAACGATGAATAAAATTATGGGTGCTTCCATATCAACAATAATGATGACCTTCCTATGCTTGATGTAGCCAATTAGTTTGAGGGTTTGGGGAGCAGAGAAGACCATGAGAGCATTTAGGGAAATGGCCAGTTCTACTTCGGGAGGGTCTGAGGGATGGGTTATGTCAGTGGGTTCAGGTGACACAGACACAAGGGGAGCTTCAACATCCTCCAAGATGGCCATAAAAAGATTTTGTTCCTTACACTTGTGTCCCGAAAAATATTTGTCATCACAATTATAACAAAGGCCTTTGAGTTGGCGTTCAACCATTTCATCCCTAGTCAAATTTTGGGTCTTTACTGGAATAGAAGGAGGAGTGGGATTTACTAGTTTAGTGCGAGGAATAAAAGAGTGTTTCCGGTTTTGAGAAGAGACAACCTGTTGTGATTCCTTAGCTCTTTTAGTATCCTCCACCCAACTATGAGGCCGATTCATGAGGACATGGGCATGAATTTCATCCTTAAGGCCACTGATAAAACATTCTCGGAAAAAATCATGAGACATCCCCTATGTACAAAAATCCAGTCGCTCAAAAGCAGTTATAAAGTCTTCCACTGTGCCAGATTGTTTCAACTTTATCAAACGGCCTAAATGGTTGGTGTCAATGTCAAAGCATTCATAAATCTCTGCCACAAAGTGTGTCCAAGCAACATACCCTTGATAGACAGTTTTTCTCCATTGACACCATTGCCAACGTTCTTGATATAGATGGAGAACACCATACCAGATTTTGGCCAAGTCATTTGTAATGTCATACAAAGAGAAATAATGTTCCATTTGAGTTACCCAACCAGTGGGACATGAGCCATAAAATTTGGTCACATCCACACGCAGAAGGCGTAGGTCACGCTGAAAGTGATGGGGCTGAAAATTATGAGAATGAGAGGAAGTTTTAGCTTCGGTATGCAAAGATGGGTCAGATAAAGGGGGATCTGCAGGGATATGTAGCTTGGTGCAGATCATCGAAGCGATAGATTCAATCTGGGTAGTAATGTCTTCTTTGATGTCTTCTTTGAGTTCCTCAATTGAGGCTGTGATGGAGGAATGCATGTTTTTATTGATGGTGGAAATATTGGCACTGAGTTGTCTCACTTCTTGTTGGGTATTTGTGAAATTATATTGCAAGGTATTGAAGCGAGCTTCCAAGTCTTGGCTACGAGTATGGGCCATGATTATGAGGGAACCAAAAAGGGATGGGAGGGGTCAAAAATTTTGTTGAAAAATGATAGGTATGAATGTGATAAGGGCGAAGAGATAAATCCAATGGAATAGGTCTCAAATAATGGTGCAACAAAATCCAGACTTTTTTTTTTACACCTGCGGAGTTATACTCTGATCTGAAGAATACTACAATGATGAAATGCCCAAATGCTTAATCAGGAAGAAATGTGTAGTGATTTGGCAACTCAAATGTAGGAGACACAGTTGCGTGGCAATAGATCTTGTATGTTTTATTTTATTTTATTTTTACGTCCCCAAGGTTTAGGTATTCAAGGGTTCTACAGACAAGGGTTTTCCCTATGCTATAGCTCTCTGATATATGTGTGGGTCCCAACAGTAGTACTCATCCCAATATCTCAGGGAACCAACTAAGGAGGCCCTTAGTCGTACTACCCGACTACCCAGGTACTAGAGAGTATATTCCCGAGTGTTGTTCTCAGTGGCACTATAGCAGTCGGGAGGTCAATTGATTTATCTAAAGAGAGCTTCAAGAAATCTAGGTTGATATGTATATAGGTGTTGTCTGATGCGCTACCACTCGAAGGGGTACCAACATGGGTTACAAGGGTGTCCAACAGACGTGCGCTTAAGTACCACTTGTATTTCCTATGTGTATGAATCCTCGACTGCGGGTTTATGCACGTAGCAACATATCTTTGTAGCTTAAAGACGTCAGAATACGTCTCTACCCTGGAAAAAATTAACCCACAATTTTCTGCCAAGGAAAGTGCTCTGATACCACTTGTAATATTCCAGATATAAAAAGTATGCATAACAAAAATAAAATGCTATAAATGGCAAATGAGCAACAATACAACCATAACAACACCACAATAATACCAGAATGATACCAGAATAACACCCGAAAGAGAACTTAGATTACTGAGAGCAATGTTCGCTTGCCTCTTCGAGGGGGAAACCTCTAGCAGAGAAAATCTCTATTACAATAATATCCAAGACAACAATTCTCATACCCTTGACTCCTATTTATACTAAATATGTCTATCAAAAGAACCATCTAGAGGAAGATCCTTCTAGAAGTGGAAGCTTCTATTAGGTCTTCTTACATTCGACTTATTCTTCCTTATTGCTAGGCCTTATTAATATTGACCTTTATTACATCAGAATATATTATTCTACCTACGTGAGGGGTTAGGTCCCTAACATTGTGCCCCTTTCATTCAGGAAGATTTAATTGCAAATGATAAATTAGATACATATTATAACGTCAATTTGCAAGATGAATTTTGTTTACAAAATGAGATGGATCATTTATTTATAGAAAAAATAGATTCTAAAAGTTTCATCGAACAAACAAGAGGGTTAGAAACAATTGAGAATAATTTTACTAACAAGGAAACTAGTCTTTCTTACAAACAACTTCATTTTAAATCTTCTACTATTGTAGATATAGTCTAGAAGGGTTTGATTGTAGATCACGGTGTATTTTTATCTTCTTCTAACTCTTATTCTAATCAGTTCTAAAATTCAATTACTAAATAACACATAAATGATGAAAATAATATTAAGTGTTATAATATTTTAATAGAACATATTAGAGATATTGACCCGCAACTTGAAGAAGAAACTATAAATCTTCGTCAACAAACTATACTTTATTTACAAGAAATATTAGATACATGTCATGAAGTTGTTCATGAAAGTTTTGACTTGTCGATCATACAAAAAACAAATTTAGATGATCATATAATGTTTGAAAGTTTATCACCAAAACATAGTAAAAGTGATGAGATAAGAGAAGAGGAATGTCTTGAGAATATTATTGTCAATTATTATAGTTCAAGAGAACCTTTTCATTTGCTTGTCTCTAATTTATTTTACTCCTTATTGATTTGGATCTCAGGGGTTGAGATCTGGATGGCTTGAATGCTGATAGAGAAGGAGCTTAGACGTTCCAATATTGCATGAAAATAAGCATAGAAAAAAACATGTAAATGAAGTACTTGGGAGGTGAGGCTCAAAGAGGAGTCTCACCTCTAAAACTAATTACTAGTAAATCACTCAGAGATAATTAATCTCACAATGAACAATAGAAAATATGAGAGAAACCAAAATGAGTAACTTGATATTATGAGAAGGCTTGATAGGCCTTTATTATTAGTATAATAGATATAACTACTCAGCTAACTAAGTAGTGGAAAATAAAACCCGATACAATAATGGAAAGAGCTCATTAAATGAGTCTCTAGTATTATAATAATAGATCTAACTACCCAGCTAACTAATTAGTGGGAAATAAAACCCAATACAATAATGGAGACGTGGAAGTCTCTTTGACCCATATGGACAACCTGTTAGCCCAATTAATTAAGGAGGAGGTGGGAATCTCCTTGATCCACGTGGGCATTATATTAGCTTTATAATTTTATGACTTTTAAATCCAAATTTAGACCATATTCTAAAATGATGGTCCCCATTGTTGGAAATATTGTCATTGATGTCAACATTCAAAGTCATTGTGATGTGATGATGACTTATTATAATGAATTGTCATTGATGAAAAACAGGGTGTAGAAGAACATTAATCAAAGTTTAGAATGAAAAGCATATTGTAGAAACATTATCGGGATTGAAATTCCCACAGCAAAACTCTAAAAGAATCGAGGAGGAATTATGTCCATTGATGTGTATTTTGGGACAAACCAGGACCATCATATTGAGGGGAATTCAGAGGTTGGGAAGAATTAGATCTCAACTGACAGATCTGAAGCAGGAGCTTCGGAAGGTTTTGCAGCTATCAAATTTGGGAGTTATAGAGGAGGATCATCAGATCAACATCTGATTAAGTGTTGACCATCGAATCTCAGTAAGGGCATATACACGGTGGGGAGCCATTGTGGGATGCAAGGGTTGAGTTAACGATCGTGCAAGTTTCGGTTCCGCAATACACAATGACCGTCGATCGTCACCTACCAATATATGTATGGTTGGCATCGATTCCACTACATGCAAGCAGTTTCTATTGTGGAGCTCGAAAAAGGAGAGTAACGTCATGTTATTTTGGACTCTGCAATCACCCCTGATCATAGATATCTACATTGGTTCAAGAATGATCGTTGATCCTTGATGAGAGGTTAGTGTCCAAAATATCAAAACGAGGTCATAGCATCGATCACATGGGTCGGAGTTAGAGGTCCTTTGGAAAAGAGGGGAATAAGGTTTAGCGCCTCTTTATTAAATTGTGGACATATGATTGAATATTCATGAGTAACTTAAACCTTCAAATAGTGTAGGAGGAACAATGGTCAAATTTGGTGTTGACTACTTCAGATAAAATTACCCGAAGGAAAAGATATTTTACCCGAAGATGAAGTCCCAAAGTGGACATGATTCATCCAATCTGAGAAACATTTTGGGATTTATATTGACCATCCGATCAAAATAAAGTGGAAGGATAGGATAAGCAAGGCCAAAGGCCCGAGATCCCAAATATTCAAATTCCCGACAATCGTTGGATCGTGTTAATCTTTTTGGGTTAAAGAAGGACCGTTATATGAATTCAAGTTACTTGAGGTTTATTCTTCGGGGAATCTCACTCCAGGAGAATTGGGAAGTGGGAAAAAATGAATAACCTGAAGTCCCAAAGACCGAAATGAATCTAAACCATTGATCTAGAAATGATCACAATCGTTGGATAAAATCCAAGTGGAAGGATAGAGTAAGGTGTACTAAACAACTGACAGCAAGCGGTCACCATAGCTTTATGAATTATTCATTAGGTAAACACTCCAGAGGGATTGAACTATCTCATATTTCTAGTAACCCGTAGTCCTGGAGATCCGAAGCTCTGAAGTAAGATCTGACCATCCGTCGAGAAGGAAGATTCACGGTCGATATTGTAAAAGCACACAATGAGAAGGCCATTAACAACACATCTTATTGAGGTTCCACAAACCGTCCACTCAACCACAGATTAAGAAAGAATGTCTGATCTATGAGTAAATAGATAATACGTACTTCAGTGAAATTTGATCCGGAGGACTTGGAAAGTTGCAAGAGTCGGAGTCCCGAAGCTCATTATTCCTGAAGTAAACGAGAACAGTCCACTCAACTACAGATTAAGTCATGGTCGTTGATTTTTTTGAAACCTATGGACAATCCAGGATCATCCATCTAACAGAAGAATGAATATCGACCATCCGATCTACTTCGATGAAATTTACTCTGAAAGGTTGATCCAGATGGATATCGGTGGCCACCCACCTTTTCCAACTAGCTCAAAACAGTTTTCTGACATTTTTGGCAATTTACTATTTTTAGCAGTTTTTACTTCTGGGGCCATTTTGAGGGCCTAAATGAAGGTTTTTTGGTATCGATCTCCTCAATCATGCCTTCGACTATCATTGAGGAGCTTGATACCGAAAAACCTTATCCTACAGAAGTCCAATGACAAGTACAAATAATTCCATGATCAACATCAAGTGCCGCATAAGTTTCAGGTGGGCGGCAAAGTTTGGTTGCACTTGCAGAAAAAACACCTTACAGGACCCCATTGAAAGATTCTCCCACTCTGTCAGGGACCATACACTATCACCAAGGTCATGGGGGGTAATTCTTTTGAGCTCAAAATTCCTCCTTTCCTTGGCCTGCACCCAGTGTTCAACGTGGATCTCCTTCACCCTTATTTCCCACCATTATTGGACACCTCAAAAGTAGCAGAACAACTGACACCAACAGAGCTCAACCCCGACTGCATAAAACAGGCATCCAATGATCAGATTGTGGACAAATAGATCAAGGGCACTTGACAACAAAGGATCTATCTTTATCAAGTCGTCAAAGCAGGGCAGCTCCTGCACCAAGGCAAGTGGCTCACCCGGGGCCAAATTCAGCAAACAATTATTCATCTAATGGGGTACCTCAACACAATGGATACCATTGCTTCCAAATGAGGGAGGATTGATCCATATGGATATTGGTTACCACCCACCTTTTCCAATTGTCTCAAAACAGTTTTCTGACATTTTTGGCAATACTTTCGGGGCCATTTTGAGGGCCTAAATGAAAGTTTTTCGGTATCGAGATCCTTAATGATATTTGAAGGAATTATTGAGCCCCCAAAATGAATCTCCTCGACAATACCTTTCCAACGGGCTATCACACGCCTAAAACGGAGATCGTATGCAAAAGTTACGACCTCGGGAAGTTGATGTACTAGCTTACCCAAATGGGGCCCACATGACT